>DWTW01001728.1:0-12102 GCA_018246275.1 Papilio slateri
GTGTTGACTAAACCTTTTAAAATTCAACGAATACAGAACACGTTTTAACTTACTTAGATATATTAGAAGTATAATTGAAATTATGCCCCACCGTTTAGGACTTTTGTACAGAGTAGGAGAATCGTTAAGCAGCCTTTAACCTGTCCCTTTCGCAACGATGTGGTCGTTGTGACCCTAATTGTGGTTGTAACTAAACCGTAGTCACCACACAGCGCTGTGCAATAGTTCCTAAATTTGAATGTATAAGTAAGGTGAGTAATTGCGTAACCCAATAGATAGAAAGAAGTTATTAAAATGAATAAAACTGTAGTCTATTTTACAAATCTCGCAATGTCAAATGTATGTATGGAAAGTGCCATCAGCGGCATTAGAGGCCACATTCTGTTAACATTAACAAGTTTAAGTGCTAAATGAACGACGATAAAGACTAGAGGGCGGTTAAAATCAATTTTACAATCGATTTCGGTAAAGCGAGCGTCCGTGGAATCGATTTTAATGGGCGCCCACGCGTGGGCAACGCGCCCACGGTCTAAATATCATAGCCCACGTAAGTTATTTACTTACAAGTCTTGTTTTAATTTAGTAGGTTTTAAATTAGGTTATTGCTACTGTCGGTGAAAGGCTCGCGCGCCTGCTGTCCGACGTATTATACTGCCGAAAACTTTAAAGAAAAAAAAGAGGACGAATGTACTTACTTGGGAATAATTTATAACACCCTTTGAGATATTGGACACATTGTTATCGCTTCATAATACAAAGCTCCCTAGCCGCGTCTGCTGTCTGTTTGTCTCAACGCGATACATTCAAAAACAGACCTGAACGAATTTTCATGCGATTTTCACCAATAGACCGAGTGATTCATATGGAGGGTTTAAGTATACACTTCAATACGAATTATATACTTAAAGCTTAAGGTAAGTATATAATAAATTGGCGAATAACGACGATAATTGTTGAAGACGAAGTTTTATGCTGGTATGAAAAAAAATGTGTATCGCCACCCCTGTAAAACCGGGGCGGTTTAAACAGTTATTAAGTAAAATATGAAGTAATCGCTTGAGGGGAACCGCCTCCGCTTCCCCTCTTTCCCATCGCCCGAGCTTTTGATTATTGACATTGGGCAAATTTAACCGCGTGGGCACGTGCCCATACGTTAATGAGACTTCCGGCGCGGGCCGCCGGCCGGAGGTCGTAGCTTCTGTCAGAGGAATGCTCGAGAGGTACTATGGCGAATAACTTAATCAATAATCGCCTACGGGAACCAATGTTTTTTTAACTGTCTAATTCCGGTACACTGGAAGTCATAACCACTACTTACTTCCAGATTCCATTATAAAGTACCACACCATGATAAAAGTGCATCAAATAAACATATATATCTCTTATATTAATCTAATGTTAGACGGAGATAGCAATATGATTTACGTTTTCCAAAGCTTATAAGATCCTAGTTCTGACAGAGAGTAGTATACAATACCGTGAACTAGAACTATAAAAAACGAGATTAGACGGGGGTTGGCTCCATATAAGACACAAATGAAGTTCGTGGAATGTGCGAAAATGAAATCCAGAATACCATAGACTTTAAACTCCTAAGACGACACTGCAAGACGTGAACGGCAACACACAAGCGATATTGATTAAGTGCACTTAACGAACGGTTTGAACAGTACAAAGACGGCGCAAGCGCAATTTGTCTTATCTTAATACACAACGACCAGCGCGGTTCACACGACCCACTTTTGGACGCAAGGCAGTAAAGTTAAAATGCCAAGATCATATCGAGTAACAAATTTTATCAAAACAATTATTGATAATAGTAAACGTGCAAATAAAAACTATTACACTAAAATAAATACATATACAATAATACTTTATACATATAAACCGAATTGTTCTTACGGCTCTCTTGTGTAATTTTAATTTTATTCTTCAAAATTATTTTTGAACATATTATGACGGAGTACCACAAACGATGATGTCAATGATACTTTTTACCATATCGACTGGCGTGGTGTCTTATTTGCCATTTGAACAAATGTGTCACAGTTCATAACTAAAAACAAAATGGCTTCTGAATTTGATTATAAGGCGGTCCATACACGTACTTGATAACTAAGTCAGCGCTTAAAACTGATAATGGATAAGAAGTAGGCTGAAAACATTACATAAAACATATACCTATCTCTCTCTTTCTCTATAAAAAAACTGAGATGACAACATGTTTTACGTGAATGTTATCGGCAGAACTCAACGGTCGGCGAGTGACACAAATTTGAATATATTTATTATATCCGTGTGTCATTATATAACAGTCGATATCCGAGCGTCTAAGATCATATATAAAAACGGATGTATGAAATCACCAATCGAATTTATACCGTAAAAAGAAGTAAAGACACATAAAGGAAAGACTCGGCAAATGATCGTGTCCCTCGTGCAACTGGATACGTTGCGAGGAGTATCGGGTGACGGTTCAACTGGCAAGAGGCTCGTTAACAGCGTTTGATTGAGACGCAATAAAACGGACGATTTAAAAACAAACGTTGCGCAAGAAGTCGCCCTCGACGACCGACGGGCCGCGGCTACTGCATTTGACACGGTCAAGTTACACGACGTGAAGGAAGGATAAAATACAGCTACGACAGCATATTTATTGGTTGAACCTTCAAAGCAACTAAGGCGTTAGAACATGCTTTGCATTCGAAAGTTTGAACATTATCTTTAAGATATATTTCTTCTGTTAAAGGCTACGGTGCATTTTGCTAGTTTACTCTGTTTTGAAACATATGTGATATTAAGATTTTTCCTAGATTATAAGACCGTCAACTTCAACCATATATCGTAAGGTTCAAAAGTTAAGAAATCATTTGTCACACACATTGTCACACTACTCTCTTTTATCCTAACAAAACAGTATCTTACAAATCAACTAATGGTAAAGACGATGTTCAAAGGGAAGCACAACGCAATGAATGGTGTAATTACACAATTAAATGTGTAAAACTTGGTAGCGTTTTCCCAGGGCTCGCGCAAGCCGGGCCCGCGCAGAACGCTCTAACTTGTGCTAGCCGCGGCAGATGGCAGTGCAGACGCACGAATTTGTACGTCGTGACCAAAGATCGTGTCCCGATATCGCACAGTATGTTAGTTCGCGGTCACACATGAGGATAACCTATACTAGTACTGTTGTTATACTAAAAAAAAACATACAGACGAATTGATAACCTCCTCCTTTTTGAAGTCGGTTAAAAAATAGAACCAACTTTGAAGTATACCCTGCTCAATAAAAAAAAATAACGAAATCGGTCTGCTCTGTAACAAGTTATGCGTGGGCATAGAAAAATAGGTTTAATAGATAGCAGTCTCCAGTTTTTAGTCAGTTGAAAAAAATAATTAATTGCCTGAAATCATATTATCGTAATGCCCAATTAAACACAGTGTTTTCAAATTAACAATAACTTTTCTTTCACGACTGCATAATCGATATTGCATGGTCTGATCTGATCTGATAAGCTGCCTAAGTATTTTTATCACATAATAACTTCTGGTAAAAATACTTAGGCAAGTTAGGACTATGGTAATAGGTTAAGAACCTCTTGATTTATAAAAAGTAATTTTTGCATAGAACATAGCGTTATCAAAAATTTAATATGCGAATGCTGTCGTAACAAAATAAAAATATAAAACTATATCGTGAACATTCTTTCAAAGTGTATTTTTCGAACTTTATCTTTAAGTCTGTTTACCCAAAAAGATAAAGTTATCTTTGTTGCATAGAAGATAATTACCAAACTCATCCGGGGGTCAGAGGCGTTAACCTCGGTAGCGACTTCAATACTTTCTCAGTTAACTGATAACAGAGTTCAATATAGATAACCGATGTGTACGTAGCTGACTATGCAAATATAGTAACGTGCTGTATGGTTATGCTTATCGATAAAGGTATTTAAAAAATATTAATTCAAGTTTAATTAATATTAATTAAACTTATTAATATTAATTCAATATTAATCAGTAATTTCAATATTTATTTTATATTACAAAAGAAACGTATTTATAAAGTACTTATATGTTGGATAAAACTATTCATAAATTATTTTTTTTCTTTACTTGCATAAGTTTTCGTCGTATATTAATTTTTATTATTTATTGAAATATTTGTATAAAAATTCTTTATCAAAATTAATTTCCAAAAAAATCTTGCATTTAATATTTAGTAATATAAAATAACATAATAATTAATCAAAAATGCAATTCTAAGCCATTGATAATAAACGCTAACTTGAAGGATATGTTTTTAAAGTAAAAAATAACCAACAAAGACAGTAGCCTCCATATTTAAATTGAAAATTATTGGTTTTTAAATTCTCTAAATGATAACTATAAACATGAAAAATGTACCGTTATCGATAGTTTTAAGCGCGAGGAATACCGTTAACGCTAATAAAATGCAAATGTCTTATCATAGCACATTAATTTGCGATACAACATTAAAACCAAAGTAATTTAAGCACTAAAGAAATTAAGGGCTATCTCAAATTTATCCCGACAATGTATCCCGGAACAGAGCACATTTAAGCCTTATAAGGCACAGGTTCGCGTAAAATAACGTCAGTAAATACGTCGATAAATTTTATCGACACACTGCCAGCCCTAGCGTCTTATCGGCGGTATTTCACAAGCACCATTGTGGCAATCGACTCTGACTTCTGTGCGCAATCGCCGACCACTTTTTTTATTTGCCTTTTACTTTTACTCTTTTCTTTGTACCAATGTTTGTCCATGGACTGCATGAAGAAATAAAAATCGATACTCATGAACTTTGTTTTAATGTTATCAAATTTTGTAAATACATTTTATCATCGTTCTTTTTAACCGTTCCAATTTAGATGTAGCTTGTGACACATAGTACACGACAATAGTTAAACGGTAGATTTGAAGCCACGATGTTGCGTTCCGGAATTCGTATCCTAAGCCATTTGGCTATTGGCGCTTCATTTGAAGAAGCCCAACGGCTTAAAAACTAATAACCAATATAATTTTTGTTGTTACAACAGTTTAAAATATAACAAGTCTAAACTGAAAACACAAATGTTCTTGTGAATAATATAATATGAAATACATACATACGTACAAGCATTTAAGAAAATGCGGAACTACGCGTTTATAGCTTGTGTTTAAATTTGAATACAGAATCATCAATTGGCAGAAAACTTTAGAATATGCATAATATACGTGAAGGTCGTACTATATTGGGACCGTAGTATACGTATATATGGGAGTCGTAGTATACGCATGCGCACACGCTTCCCATTGATTCAGAATCCTCGTATTCGTAATCTAATCGCCACTTCATTGTTTATAAGCCTATCGTTTAAGTATCAAAGAACTTAAGCAAAATATACACAATCTAAGGATATATACTTAAGTATTTTTAAGAAGGTTAACGAAGAGAAAACACCTTTATGACAGCTTGTTTTAGGAGATATCTAAACTAAGACACGATCGAAACTTATAATTTTATAATACTTCATGACACTTATAAAATAAATTAATGTAATCTTGGCATTTTTAGGATAACCAATAAAATAAGTTTTGGAAATGAAATGTAAAAGAATAAATAAAAAAATAACTTCTTATTACTTTTAACCCTATTAAAGTCGAAAGGGATAACAAATGTTTTTCACTTTGTACAAGCTTTCTAAAATGTGTCTAGCGAACAGTCTATTGCCATAAACCGTAAGTAAGTACCGTTACTAGACTTGATAAACATTTTTGATTTTTGGAAAATAATAATCAATTTTGCCTCGGCTCACATGCGTACCCGTTATCAAGACTTACCCTAACACCAAATACAAAAATAGAGCATTGTACATATTTATAGCTGACCCGGCAGACTTTGTTCCGCCTTACAATTAATTTATCTTATTAGCTGTATTCATTGCTAGATGGATTGTTCTCAGGTTCTCTTCCCTTCATTGAAGCACCTTGAGATAAAAGACCACAACACTTAGTTGGAACCACTTTTATACATTGCAATAAGGTAAGCAAATAAGCTATCTGTTTCTCCGACCACCCAATAGTTTAATGCAATGGTAAGAACCAGTTTGCATCCAAATATAAAATATAGAATATCATTGACACATTATACCATACTCGGAAGATATGTGAAAACACGTGTCAAACGCTCTTAAAGTGCGTGTTGCAACAACAGACGACACCCGGCAAGTGGCCGACAGCACTCGTCTTGTGTACACTCACCCACAGCTGCCGCACCACAATCGATGCCTTTGTAATATCGTACGATTCACTTTTATAGCGTACTAATCTCGCAATTGATGTTGTTTGGTTGATTTCTTTTTCGAATTCACTGTACTTGTAATCTTGTTTACGTAGCGAGTGGATGGATGGACCACTCTTCTCTGGATATGTGAAATTAATTCAATAAACATATATTCCTTTCATTCTATTAGTTAACGATAAGGCGAAGATGACATTAATCTGAGTATACAAGGTGTTTAAATATAAATTCGTGCGTCCAAATAAAGGCTACGTATTTGCGACCGTCGCCTTTAAAAAGAGGATAATAATTGTCGTTGGCAAAATATTTTAACTATTACAAACATACACGTTTAACTGCTATCGGTGACTAAATGTCAGTGACGTTAATAGTGTGACGTTAACTCCGATCATATACAGTTTTCTTTGGTAAAACCACACACCCAGATACTGAACAATCGTTGTCACTTACATACATAAGCCATAAATAAAATTAACAGGACTTTTGTGAAATGTACTTTCCTTTAAAAATAGTGGCACAGCATAAAATTAAGGCCTCCATTATAAGGGAATAATAAAGATCCCTGGGATGCCACCGGCACCACTTTACCCGCGGATTCCTAACTGCTGCTCGATTCATGGTACATTGTTCGGTGGCAATAAAATTTCGAAGGGAAACTTGGGACTGCTTTAAATCGATCCAAATGTTTTATTTGATTCTAAGTTAAAAAAGTAAAACACACTGAGGTATAAAACGCATTTAAGAAGATTGATAAATTACATTGCTTAAGTTAATTTTGGTGTAAGTTCAGAAAAAATCTGTGAAATTAATAAACATTTTGAGAAAGATAATGATACAACTAAATATAACTTTATTTATTACAAGTATCATAGCAATATTGTTGCAGTCATTCGTAAGTTTTTAAATTTTCTACGTATCCCCCATACGTAGAACAGTTAAATGTGCAAGACGCCAAGAAGAAATGCCGTATAGTTATCCAGAAAGAGCTGCAGTTGTATTATTGGGCACCATTCAAGTATATTTATATTATTATACAATACGGATACGGATATACGGATCTTAAAAATGGTAAGGCATCCTGCAACTATAAACGTCAGATACAGCACTAACAATTGTAGTTATTAGTCATGCAAACATGAGACATACAATTTAGTGCTACTTACGACGTGCCAGCGTTTCGCTGGGCTTTATTTCGTTTGACATATTAAATATTGCGTCCCATCGTCCGCCCAGCGAGGGAACAAAGCACAGGGGCACTGGGCGCTTGTATCGTAAATCAGATGCGCGTGCTCGCCGACTGTCGCACGGGGCGCGTCACATGCGCCTCTAGAAGGCATGTCACATGTGACTCCAAAAGGCACATGTCACACACGCCGCTGGTCGCCGAGATACATGCTAATGTTGACTTCACGTGCATTGTCCGACCTCATTGTACCTATGTTTTAATAGATCCTGTCTGAGACTAATCGCATGCTTGAATGCAATGTAAATGCAAAAAAAATACGAAAGTACATATTTTATTTTTAGCTGAAACATATCCTGTCATCGTAGTGTTTATTTATGTTTTGACCGCTCTATCTATTCACACAAATAAAAAATAATAATTAAATGAGTAACAGAATAAGATATAACTGGGATTCGTAAGGCCGTATTGCCCAAGGCTCATCTCGTCACGTCTAAAGTTGACGATTGTACGTTTGTCTGTCTGTGTCGGTTGGGACCGAAAAAGTGAGTTATTTGTGTTATAACTTATCGAATGTCGTCAAAAGTTATAGGTAAAAAATAAAACTTCCGTAAACTTCTTGAATGTAAGCCTGGTAAGTGTTACGTCTTTCACGAAAACAAAACCTTATGCTCCCTCGGCAAGCCATTTAGGCTACGGGTCACAATAGAACGAACTATGTATATAGTGGTCCCTCTCAGTCGGGCTAAAAAAGCTTAAAAATTGCCGTCCGTTTTAAAATGCTCCGTTTAAAAATTAAACTTCAGAATGTTTCAAATCTAAAATAAAACTAAAACACTAATTTAATTGTCATAAGCACATCATTTTATAATATATAGTTATAAATAAACTATAAGATTAAAAAAATATGAAAACTAAAAAATAAAATAATACGCACGTATTCCCGTGTGGTACCGCCTTAACAGGACGCCAGGGCATACATCAGCCGGTGAATTAATGAGGCAAGCAGATTCAAACTGAAACCTTTTGATTCGACTTCGGAGAAATACTTACTGCCGTAATTCTTCTTACATTATTAATGCTACCATTTTTTCTATGAACATGATTGTTTTGATTTGTCAGTAAATTAACAAATAAATAAATCAATGATTTACCAAATAAATGATACAAAAGAAGGACAATTCAGCGATATTTATTTCGATGGTAGATAAACTATCACTAGTCTATATCCCCAAATGTCTGTACACAGATTTAGTACAATAACTAGATACATACAACAAGCGTACGGCTCACATGAGTATTGAGATACTCATAAGGATTTACAGTCGTGAGAAATCCAGACACACGGACAGAAATCCTGGAGATAGGGGAAAATAAAATGTCTCAATATTTTTTTCAATCATAGATTTAAGCTAATGATATACGTGCGATAGTTTTACAAGATACCTTATGTTCTTATTTATACATTTAATAATGCGGCGAGCGGGTTTTTTTTATTAAATACTCCAAAACTTTACCTTTATTCTTATCAAAGTCCATGATAGTGCAGAGGTCGAGCGAGGGCTGCGCGGTGCGGCGCGCGGGGTCGCAGCGGTACACCGCGCCCGGCCGCGACACGCCGCTCAGCCGGTACGGGTCGTCTTCCGGCGCACCCACCAGGATCCTGTGGGTGAATGACAACTATTATATACACGAGAATAACAAAAATGATATGTAAATCCATTGTCCTATATATTAACAAATCTTACAAATTTGGCAGCGGGTCGACTTGGAAAAATGTTTGGGTAGTCCCTAACACTGACCTATTGTGCTTGCTTTATACTGATGAGTCTGATTATAAGGAATCGTTGATATAACAGTACAAACAATAATTTAAACAGGAAGTCTTAATAAAAAAAAACACTGAAAATGAATGAATCCATGTATACATTTGAATAATTACTGTTTACAATAGAATAATTAACTTTCATGTGTAAAATACACCATGTTACCAATTACCTTAAAAAAATGGCTAAGTTCTGTAACTTGATTGGGGTTCTGTGACAAATAACATGAAATCCTAATTCAACCATTCAACTACACGGCCATGAATAAACCTCGCTGTAAAGTGCTTAAAACGTGGGAAGTGTTTGAATAAAACGCGTTAACTTCCGTAAAATTAGTTTTATTCAACCTAAAAATATATTTCCTAAGTCACGTTAGGGTGGATTTGAATTGAATTCCAAAAAAACGCGTACTAATAGTTTTTTTAAAAGCTTGTACTATCGTTGGTTGTACTAATGACACGGCGATTTGATAACCCCACATGACGCTTAAAATAAGTTCAGGAGGAAAGGGGGTTCAGACCGACGAAAGTGCATTTATTTCTGACCTCAACATGACAACGACACGGCCTCTGTGTTTAGTTGACGTCTTCCGATCCTTGGCGCTTCAACATTTGTCAAAATTACTCTTCGACGTCACGTGACTGTAACAATTCATACCGATATGGACTTCACATGTTTTATGCAACGCTTCTTAGTACCCGCAGTATCTGAGATTCTGCGAAGATCGGCCGCTCGCCAATGAGCTACCGCCACCAGTATAACATATACAGAAATAAGGTCAAACAATCGTAGACGGCTGACGCTGGCGCGGCGCCAGCACTGCAAATAGCCCGGGTTCAATCCCCGCCGGCTACCACTCGCCAAATTGTATTTCTATTCCTCTGACTCAGGTATATGACTTCGACACTGTGTACGTAATCACCGCTAGCACCGTGTTCGTTTTGTTTATACAAAGTCCATTGAACATCCGACCTTTTAGAATTTTAAATATAAACATTACACTTAGAAATGTAAGCATATGAGAAGTTAATAAAGGGCGACATTTCTATGTCTTGATAAAAATAATATTTATAATTTGCCGTCTACCTTTAACAGGTAAAATCTAAATCTACTAAAGAACATTTTAAAAACTGTCAATTACTACGATTAGGAAATATCTGTCTGTCTATGTCGTGTGTGTTACGAAGTTCAATCCCTTTTTTAGGTTGCTGCCATAATGGTAAAAGGTATTTTATAATGTTAAATAAATGTACAAAATATTTGTATTTTTGAACAACTCTTTCATTTCATTTGCCACCAAAGTCCCCGTCAAACTGACAGCCTGACAAATGTAGCACGTTTGTCGGACGTGGTGTCCCATGCGGTGGCTTGACAAACCCCCGCTCGCCGCGTCGTGCGCGACACGCGCTATTTCCGGCGCCGGAAGGGGAACCTATTCCTAGCGACGCACCTCAACAAGACTTTCGCGTGTCTAATAAACAGAGCTTTGACTTGGCCTTATTCTTAGATCAATGGAATAACTCGCTAGCGATGTTTTATAAAGGACAATCAATTTTCTTAGAAACTCTAGCATATGTACTCTGTATAGTGATTTGAATACATATTAAATCAAAAGTAACATTATCTTAAGGTAGGCCACCGTCGAATCCCAGATTCATTGAATCATTTTCTGTAAGGTTTATATCAATGACTATTTGTAAAGATATATTACATTCTATAAATTATAATGCCTTGACAACAGAATTTCATTACAATGGATTCAGGTAACTTAAAATATCTTAGCTTCTAGCTATTAGCCCAGTTAAGCCTGTAGAGTTATAGAATATTATGTTTCATTCAATATAATTAAAGTCCCGATAATGTATACCAGGTGGTATACATTATCGGTCACTTGCATTTTAAGAATCCACGAAAGAACAAGAAACTACCTACTTCAAATCGTCTTTGACTCTAATGAATAGCGGTCAGCTTGTGGCAACATCAAATTTTTAAAAATTTATTTTATGTAATTTAAAAAACATATTTACATAATAACTGACATTTTCTCTCTGTGTGTGTGTGTGTGTTACAAGATATTAAAACATTAGAACAAAACCTCAGTTTCTATCCTCTTTCACTCGTAACAAAAGCGGACTTATGAATAAATAATGAGTATTTTATCATTTGTTTTGCGACAACAAGTGGACTCAACACAACGCGCGTACTCCAGCCGCAAGAGCCAGCGCCTGACTCAGCCGGCGCGGTGGCGCCGAGCCAACGCACCTGCTTCTTGTTGCTTTACATTTTACGTTATCGGAATTTTTTTGATAATAACTAGATGAATGTTTACGGGGTAAACATTTAGTTGGTGCTTATTCAATATATATTGTTAATTTGTCATTTGTACGACAAATCAGATAGGCATAAATTCCTAATGGTAAGTGTTAGGATTCTAACATACAAACCTCGCAATGAGAATTAAGTTGGAAAATCTCTTAAAACCAAACTTTGTAATAACTCTAAAGTACTGGTAATAATCGCTGGTAAGGCACCTGGCCATCCAGAAAGTCTATCTGTGAACTATTAACTACCAGAAAAACTATATAACCTATTTAGTGTCTCGTCAATAACAAATGATTGATACAGGTGGCGTTACCTCTAATGAAATGACGGGAACTACAAAGAGTATATAATTATTCATCCAGACTTATACAGCTAAACGATAAATGTATAAATGTAACAGTGGTAGAGCCCGCAACAACAACATCTGTTGCACGAATGGGCCGGCTCGACCGGTGAAATACCACGAC
>DWTW01001729.1:0-12101 GCA_018246275.1 Papilio slateri
ACACAGGCCTTTTTTGCCACTTATTTGTTGGGGTCACGCTAATTCTCCATAGTCCATAATTTACACATAAAGTCCTTGCCACTGTGTTTTGAGAAAAACTTCGAAGTAAATTATTTCTTTCTCTAAGTGGCCATTCTTCAATATTTTCAAAATTTGCTTTGGGGGCACTGAGTGCCCACACAAAACGACCCTGGGTATAAATATTATTGGATTATTGTAATTTTTACACTACGCCTGAGCTTAGTAACTTACGCTAAGCACATATGTAAAAGAATAGGTTTAGCGAAGCCTTTCTCATGTTCTCAGGGTTAAATGACATACGATATCTTTAGGCATTAAGTTAGTACAAGCTTTATTTGAGTTGATTCTAGTATTGATGAGATAGATATTAGATATTATCAGTTTATTACATGTTAAGTAGACGACACAGAAATCATGAAAACTAAAACAAAAACAAAACGTGCTCGTTTTGTTTAACACAACATAAATAAACAAAGATAATGACCAAATCACATTCTGCGTAATACAACTCCACGCGATTAATAAATTAGCTTTATTACAACTTCCTCGTAAAGTACCGTGAAGTCATTTTAATTCTCGACAAATGTATAACAATTTGTATAAGGTTGTAGGGCCTTAAATTTTTACGCATTTTTAAAAATTATACGCAATATGACTAAATACACATCATGAACTGGGTGTGTGTATCAGAATGTCAGCTTATTCCATTTCATTATCATCGTTTACAACGGACAGCGACTCAAATTACGATGTTAGACCAACCGGTTGGCTTATATCAAAAAATAGACTTCGTGATCTGTATTTTTATCAGGTCTACCATGGGAGTATTCATGAGAACTATTTAGAAAAATTCCAGTTGCTGAGTTTGCTATCAGTTATCGTATTGAGTAATTTATCTTCGTTGCGGAATTATACGCAACTTCAAATTTCATCGACACATTCTTGTTGATGTTTTTATTGTATTCCATAACTGTACGATTTACTTGCAACTTCCTACTTCATAGAACAACTGCCCTGTGAAAATAACTGTCGACAAAGGTATTTCAAGACTAAAATGAGTTTGAGCCGTACAGAACAGAGCGTCCTTCTTCATTTGGACTAATTGTGCATTTATAGCTTGTCTTTTACTGTTGATATTTACAGACGAATGTGATCCTTTGACACCACATCAGTTTTTAATTACAACATTTCGCATACCCGTAGTTACGTAGTTGGGAATCAAATCCAAATCGAGACACGGGTCTCGATTTGCTGGCCTAGCGGTGTAGTACCCTCACCGATAAGGCCAGAGATCGCTCGGCTTGTGTGCATTCGCCTCTTGTACGATATTAAAATCGAGATTACTTTGGACTGACGCAAGTAATTGTAGCCGCTCCGAACTGGTTTACCGGTCGTAGGTAGGTATACCTGTCTCACTGAGGAACGCAAATTATATCGCTATTCGTGGATAAGATTAATGGTGTATGCCAGGGGTTTTTAGTCTAGAGGGCCGCACTGTTAGTGAACAGTGAAATAGAGATATGGGAAGAAGTGTGGGACGCCCTCCTTCCAGTTTGATCGACGACCTCCTAATGATGGAAATGTGAGGGTGAGAACCGTGAGAGTGTCCTGAAGTGGACTAATATAGGTTGATGCTGGTGAGTGACAGAGAAACTAAGGATGTCTGATATTTCTCAGTATTTGATGAAAGATGAACAAGTCATAGAGATTCCATAAACAATTCCGAAACTTTCTACCGACTTACTTTGAGCGATATTAATTTTATGAATGCTTTATACCTTTCTTTTTCAGTGAAATATTAAAATCTCTTACGCAAACAGCAGTTATGAGGCATGGGAAAATCCTCTTGTGTCAAAAACTATTAACAATGTGGCAAATTATAAAGTAATGTATAATAACAAATAATAGGTTTTGACAAAATTAAATAAACAGCATATATCGGTGAATCGCATCATTACGTCTTGCTACTAAATCGTGGTTTATAGCACAGCAGGCTACAGTTTGTGTAACTCGGAAGAATTCAATTAGACGCAATTAAAAGTTATTTAGAAAGTAATCCGATTAGAATGTTGTTAAACATTCTTCGCTTGGCTTCCAGGTTCTTGTAACCTTCAGAGAATGATTTTATACTGAGAAAACATTTCATCATAGTACAATTATTCAGTTAATTTTCCAATGTTTGGATAGTTTTCCTTTTAACGAATGGACGTTTGGACGACGGATGGTTTATTCATGTTCCGAGTGGCGATGTGATCGGGAGATGGTACACTAGTTTAGCATCAGCCAATTCACTCTTAAAGGTACCCACGTCATAGTCGAACGAAACCGCCGACGCTCGTAAATGGTACCAATCCTTTACTGTATGCACAATAAAGGAAGATCCAAAAATAATTGTTCGAACTCGAGATACAAGTATAACAAAAAAATTACCGATGGTAAAATTGAGATGAGGGTTCCTTGTATTGGTGTAGGTGTCCCACAGCAATGCATCCATGATGCCACATGCAGGCGAAGCGCCTTAAATATTGTAGATAGGAAGTTTTACTTCATTTTTGACCGTTTTTGTAAAATACATGTATTCTTTATTTTCACATTTCCCCATTCAAACTAGATATTGCTTAAAAATCTTTGAATGCAGTTGCAATTCTTTTTTAAATTAAAATGAAGTCTCTTTCAAGTAAAACTTTATATCTACAATATTTAAGGCACTTCCCTGGATGTGGCATCGCCGTGGGACACCCGTATATATTGTATTGATTGTAATCTAAGTGCTGAGTAATATTACAAAATGTCTTATAATTGTGTACGTACTGTTCACTGTTTCTCTTTAAGTCGTACATCTCGTTTAGCGCCGTCACGAAAGTCGATAGGTTTTGTGAGGACCGTTCCTTCAATTTGGCGTCCTCATTACACCCTAACGATCTCATCTTTTGCAGAAGCATCGCGTATGGATCGGTTTCATTGCCCATGAATGAAATACGACTAGTGTCATCTTCTCTTGGCTTTCTGTAAAAAAATCAATAAACTGAAAAATAAATTGTTAATACATAATAAAGCCTCTAACCTAACCTATCCCTTATTCCTCCCCTTTTCCTTATCTATCCCCCCTATTATTTCCTATATAAAGGTTAATTGTTATGTATTTTGGCAGGTAGCAGTGGTCGCTTAACACCTGTTGAGCCGCTTGCTCGTATATCTTCTGCCATAGAAATGCACTGCCAATTTTATTTTATTGATTGACACTAGCCGTGGACCGAGCGTTGACATCTGTCTTTGCAAGATCGTTTAGTATTCACATAATGATATCTCATCTCGCATACGTCTTATATCATGTAAGATTTTGCATTGTTGACAACCGAATTATTATGCAATAGCTATTATTAAAACGTCATTATTAAATGGTTAAAAATTAGTCTTTTTATGGAAATTCAAAAAAGATATCATAAATTTAAAAATAAAAAGCGTGCCAAAATATCAAATATTTCATCCTAATCGTCAGAGCCGTTTCTGTGATAGCCACGTATACCAGAATTCGCTTTCGCATTAGATAGATAAAAATTTATTAGCAAGAGTAACCTGATGCGTAATTTTTCGTACTTTAATGATAACGACGGAATTTCACAAGACACTAAAATTAAAAAGTGACAGAGTTATATTCAGTATTTTAGCAGAGCCATGTTATCTGCGGCGAAATTTTTTTTTCAAATTGATTCCATTTTATGAACAACCTCAATGAATGTTACTGAGAAGTTATGGGCTCAAGCAATTAGGTCAGACGGTCATAAATATAATAAATCATTGTTAGGTCGTATTCATAAAAGTAACCTTAAACGAAATGTCAAAACGACGTGTAGTACGTCGTATAATTTATCTAAAAAGAAATATACTTTTCAGAAATATTGTAAATGAAATATAAAAACTTTTAAATGGATGAACAGTCGTAAACATTGATTGTTTGTTAGTGTTTTTGTCGTCCACGAGACTAAGAGATCGTGACGGAGGCTGCGAAGGCTCCGTGTTGACTTTTCGACATTCGTGACTCACGGCAAGTGACTCACCATTTTGTAGATATTCTTTCGGTGCCCGAGATTTTGCTTACGGCACTAAGGCCCTTGATGACCGACTTATTCCAAGTATTACTTGTTAACGGATACGAAATTATGTAACGAGATATTACTTTTCGCTTTTAGGTGATACAAATAAAAATTATGTAATATACAGATATTATTACAATAACCCTTTCAAATATATATTATACGTATAGTGGTAAAACCAGGTGCAGCGGCAATTGTATATTTTTATTTTGTTGATCTCCTGAGGACAACATTTTAGGAGCTAGAAGTTCTTAATTAGCTTATACAAAGTTTAACTTACAGCGAAGTACTTGGCGTAGAGTATAATTTAGAGTATCGTGTTTTCCATTCCCCAATTTTTCTCCAAGAGTATTTATCTTCTCTGTAATCATCAAGGCATGTTAAATACAATCTAAATATAAAAACAAAGATTATTTACATTGACTTATGCTGCTAAGGAGAAGAACTAGACAAATTTAACACAACCGTGCAAAAAGAAAATTAAAACCGATTCATTGTATTTTTTAATGGAAGAATCGGTCAAACGAGTATGCGTTTTTTTTATAATAGAAGGTTGCCACCTTCTTCTTCTTCAACGAGCAAGCGGTTCACCCGATATCAAGTGAACGCCACCCATAGGCATCTGCAACAAGCTCATGTGTTGCAGATGCCTTGCCTACCTTTTCATGGACAGAGTAGGGGATAAACAGAAAATGATACCTATTACCTTTTCCTATCAAACCCCCTGTCCCTTCCACCGTCAAATCTCCCTTCTCTTCTCTTCCCCTTCCTATCATTTCTTATGAGAAAAGGATAGGAAGGGGAAGAGAAGAGAAGGGATAGGAAGGGATGACTAAGATAGGCCTCCGGCACCTCACTCATCGGACGAAACGCAGAATACTTCTACTTCACGCCTGTCTTCTGTGAGGTTCGACCGGTGAAATACGTGATATTTCGAACCGGCCCATTCGTGCAACAGATGTTGTTGTTGCGGGCTCTACCACTGTTTTAAACCAGACTCGATGCGGACAGTATCATCATTGAAGGTTGAATAGGATTGATAATCGCTAAGGAAGAGTTACAATCAAATATTTTTTAGATGGTACGAAGTTCGCCGTGTCATCTGTAAACACTGCTACCATAAAAATCTGCAACAGTTAGATTTGGGATGGGCAGTTAGTGTTTTTACACGGAAGAGAACGGTCATAGGTAAGAAAGAGGAGAAGAAGAGAAGGAAAAGTAAGAATTCGATAGGGCCACTGCAGACCATGCAGCAGAACATACTTGTTAATTCTAGAACTTCCCCCCACGTTGCGGCGTGCAAAATGCGAAATGGCAAAAAGTTTGATTAATTCATGTCTATTTTTAATTAATCCCACTAATCATTGCATTTTTTTTTTCAATCTAAGTGAGTGGGTTTGTGAGTGATCACAATGAACTAACTCCACCCACATTGGTCGCGGTTCACTCGACAAACGTGTTCGTTTGAAAGTCAGCTGTGCCTGAGAATGGCGTTCGGAGCCGAAGGTCAAAATCGGACGGCATCTAACCGCAGGACAGTACAGTACCGAGAAATACTGATTACATTATTTTCGTGAGGTTAATATAAAGCTATTTTAAACAATAAGTGCCTTTTAATAACTGTATTTACAAAGTTTATAATTAAAATAAAATATTTAAATACGTCAATGGTAAATTATTTTCAACTCATTTAAGGTTGACAGGTATGCTAGGAGTGAAATTGTAGTATAAGATAAAGCCTTGTTAGGGAAAAGTGTGGCTTGAACGAGGACATTGTGACTAAACTTCATCAAGGTTTGCTTTGAGGGTACGGACATGTTAAAAGAGTAAAAGAAAAAATAGTGACATGGCAAATTTATGTTGCAGAACAGACAGTCCCGGATGGAAATAAGTAATCTTTGCCTACCCTTGTAGGTTAAGGGCGTGATGCGTTTATTCAAGGTTCAATGGTTAAGCGGCCAACCAACCTTCGCTCGGTCGGGTATTCGATTTTTATCAAGAATGAGTTGAAAATTGTCTTTATTACTGTAAGAATACAATAATATCATTCCAATTAATACCTTGATATTGTTTGTTACATGCTTACCCACAATAAGCAAAGCGTATGCGTTTTTGTTACATTCTAATGTTTCGTGTACACCGCACGAGCCTTATTATTTTACTAAATAACGCGATTTGTTATTTGATTAACTACAATTGCTGGTATTTACTAATAAGACCAATATTCTATTACGACAGTAAAAAAGTACATACTTCAATAAAGTGATTAAATGACGAGGTAAAGGAATTTGTTTGAACTTTTGTGGAGGATTAATATATATTTGATATATTATGCATTTTTTTAGTTTAAAAATTAAAAAAAAAACACGTTAAGTAAACTAAACTTTTCAATTTTTAACTAGATGGCGGTATTCTCAACTTTAAAATAAAAGTGATTTGACAATATTTTACGAAGGCTGTATTGTTGACACACTCACCATCATCATCATCTCCCTGCCCTTTCCCCACTTTGTGTGAGGTCGGCACAACAGGTTTTCGTCTTCCACATCGATCCATAATCTGTCATTTCAGTCGCCACTCCCTTCTTAATAATGTCACCATTCACGCAATCCATCTATCTTTTTTTTAGGCCTACCCCTACCGATATATCCCTCCACATTGAGAAAAACACATTCACCATAAATTTCTTTTTATATTTTATGAAATAATCTAGACTTATTTATGATTAATTGTACTTAGAGTAAACAATCATCAAAACTTTTACACTTACGGCATTTCTTCGGATTTGCAGTTTTATTTTGAAATTCTCATATTAAAATCGCTACGTTAAAGTCGTATAGGAAATACAAATAATGTAATTTATGTCATCGTGTCAAAATAGTCAAAGATAAAGGAGGTTTCTCTATTCTATTTCTAATCTATGACATTTTACGATTTATTCCTTAAAAATCAATAACAGGACTACGGGTGCTTACAAGGTGTTTATTATTATTTGCAATCCTAATTTTTATTGATAATAATGGTTTTTGATAATATATTTATCTTAATTTAAATAAAACCCAATAGTGAGAACAATACCGTGTTTTAGTTATCGTAGAGGGATTGAATGTTTTTTTTAATAATACGTACATCGAATTGTGTATTGTTAGTGTGCCAAATAAGGCGATTCATGATCCGTCACGCTGTATTTATGCTTATATGTATTTGTTAGTGGAAATTCGTCAATTGAAACAATATCATTATTTATACTAGGTGTCTTTATTAATGACAGAATCGAATTGTCATTTCAAATTGCCTAATATTGAAATTCGAAGGAATTGATCCAAATCAAAATATATATGTTTGAATTGTAGGTATTGAGAAAAGGATAATGAAATAAATAAGAAAAAATCGTCTGAAAGGCAGTAATGTAAATGGAGAACGCCTTTGTTGAACGTATTTAACTGCAAACTTAAAGAAATGTCTATAGAGAGGTTTTAGGTAATTCCGGTACCAGCCTGAGGCTACAATGGCTGATGTTACATTATTGTTACCTACCGACCTTCATATCAACTAACCTATAACAAACATTAATAAGTATTCAACGTCAAAACCATTTACAATTCAAAGAAAAAAAAACAAACGTCCGTAAAGACTATCGATCTCTAGCGATAGTTTGACGATCGTTGTTAAAACGTTTTATTTCCATCCCGCGTAATTTAAAATTTCTTGACCTTTAATTGTTCACGGTTCATATAAATCCTTGTAATGTTGCAATATTATAAGTCAATCATATTAGTAAGCGTGACGACATAAGCTTAGTTAAAAACTTAAAATCAAGAACAACGACAATAATTCTAAGAAGGTACGAGTAAGTGATATCTATTTTGTATCGAAATATTTTCTAACGTGATAAAAATAGCATGCCATATCTAGTGATAATTAATATAAATAAACATTTGACATTATGATATATCCGTGGCAAATTTTTATACTTTTACAGCCAGAGCTTCCGGACGGCCATGACAATTTGTTACCCCACAGCTCTTTAGGAACTTGTTTTATTATTGAAGTACACGACACACTAAACCCACACACATGTTTTTCGCTAGCGTATTATTGCGTTTATGGAGTAATTAGAAATGGAGAAAAAAAATAAGTAAGATCGGTCCATAAGCCTACCTGATTCCTGGGCATTCTTAAACAAATAAAGCGGTAGAGTCACGGTCTCTTAGAATGTAGATGTGATGTAGAAGTTTTCAAAGTTCTGCGATCCGTCTGATTGAGGTGCCGCAAGCCCACCTATCCTATTATTTATCTGCTCCCATTCTTCATTCACAAAGGCAACATCTACAACTATTTGAATGGTTAAGAATGGTTGAACTGTGTTTGAATTTTAGGTGTAAATGGTGACTATTTGCTTTGTTTTTTGTACCATAAAAAAAGAATCTGGATACATGGAAATGTTTAACTACAAGTAATATTATCATATAATGCAATCATATCTTGTAAATTTCGGTAACTTCGGAAACAGCTCTAACTATTTTTTTTGAATAAGAAATTTTGCATTTATATTCGGTTTTAAATATATTTTCATTTTTATCTATATGGGTGTTTATCAGTGAAAACGCGAATTTCCACAAAAGAAAAACTAATTTTTAGAGCGCCAATTCCTGGCCATCTCTATTATTAAATAATCCGTTGACAACAATGCTAAATATTACATTAGAATTCTGTGCCTGTGACATAACGCTAGATGTCCTTATTTGAATACTTAATATCTTAGGAAAAAAACACGATTTTACGATGACAGGTGACAACGCAGAGCGAAGCTCGGTCCTCAGCTAAATATTATAATATTTATATCTGAAACTGGCAATGAATGGGTACCGAGAGCGTGAGTGTTGCAAGGTAGTCACCCGCATTGAGTGTGATAAGCCCGCTTTCTCCACATGCACCTCTTTGTTATATTTTATTTTGAGGGTATATAAATTTATTATAAATCGATTGACCCGAAGGGTTTGCTATAGTTAGCAGAATGCAAATTTGTTTCGAATATTAAAGACCATGTCAGGGACGAAAGAACATGGTTAGCTCGGCCTCCAAACGTATCCATGATGGTTTAACTAATGCATGCCTAGGATGATGAGATTTCGTTTCTTCTATTGTTTCAAGAACTTGAAATGTCACAAATGTATTAACTACAACGGTATATATATATTTTATCATTGTCTAAATACATGATGTTAGATGACATATTATTCATTTGTGATATGCCATGTGCCATTCCAAAGATATACTTCATAATGACACTAGCAATGACTAAGTATATGAATGTATAAATATTTATGTATAAATCAATCATTTATTATATCTTTGTTTTTGATAGACAAAACAAATACAGTTTATTCTTTTTTATTGAAGAAATTGGCAAACTAGCAAGTTGCTTATCATGTTACGTGACCGTTGATACCAATAGACATTTGCAACAATCGCATGAGTTGCAGATGCGTTCCCAGTCTCTATGTAAGACAGAAGAAGAGTTAGAACAGGCAAAGAATTGGGCCTTTGACCAGCACGCCTATGATGTAGTGATTCCCCGGTGGAGTCGTCTATCCCTACCTCCTTAACTATTATTGGCTGTGAAAACTAGGATTGTTCTTAAACGAATTTGTGTTTTTTAGTATTATATTGCATATTTCCATATTATCTAACCCCTACCCCTTTCCATACCTTTTGTCGTCATACCTGAGCCCTCTTGTTTACTAAAATGGCTGACAACATATCTGTAACCCATCTGATCGCTGAGAGTGTTGATGGGTACATTTCATATGATCCATTCGCTCGTTAGTCTTATTCTATTACTATTAAAATGTTACTATTATTAAGTAACATATTCATAATAAAAGAAATTTACGAAAAGGCAGAAGGAAGTAAATAAAAACAATTTCAAGACACGTAAGCATCCTATAATTAAAGAAAAGCTGTATTTATTTGTTCACTCACTACAGACGCCATTAATAGAAATCAATAATATTATCGTAGACGAGAACAAAGAAATCATTGATCAGCGAAATAATAAAAGGTTTATTCAAAGTGCTGATGCAATCTAGTGGGGCTGCATCGCATTGTTCAGTGCAGTGCAGCCGTGGTGAGTGATGCTTGTCGTTTGATGTTAAAAAAATAACAAACATTTGATACAATCGGAGCACGCGTCGGAGCATTCGTTCTTCACACTTCTATGACAAGTCGAGACAACCAACGTAATGATATAGTGCATTTTGTTGATTGAATATGACAATGTAACCAAAGTACTTACCCAACAATCTGTTCAATTATACTTTGACCAGCTTTTAGACATTTACATGCTCAGGACAATACCACGACATCCATGAAAGGAGATTTAGTCGATAGTATTTATTATAGGGTAATGGAGCAAACGCACAACGGGTCGCCTGAAAAAAAAATACATCTACAACACCAGAATTGCTGCAAGTGCGTCGCTTTCAGTGAACTGCTGAAACCAGAACGCTCTTTTTTTTAAAGGACACTATGTCGACTTCGCTTGGAAAAATCAGGGGGAACGATTATTTCATTAGATGGCTCTTCTTTTTTCTTTCAATCTCTTTGGCCTTCCTTTTTTATTTCCTACATTCCTCCGAAATGTTTTCTGTTCCCCAGTATTCGTTCATTTTAATATTTGATTATGAAAATACTCGTATTAACTATGTCACAAAATCTTATAGAGAGGAAAAATATTAGTAATTACTGACCCTCGAATCGGACATAGTTGCACGTTTAGAGATAACATAGTGATTGCTTTTAAAAATGTACATTTTTCATTATAACTTACGCCAGCTGGGAACATCGACCTTCAAGGTCACGTTTATTGCGAATTAAATATTAAAGAGACCGACCTGCGTTGAACTCTACCCTCCAAAGTATGTACGGTAAGTATCTAACAAATGTTACAATTAAAGTCTATAATTTAAATAAATAAACTTTATAACTTAGTTATTTAAAATAAATTAAATGAAGAAGAAGACTTGGTATTTAATGAATTGATCTCAATTCTCGTGCCTTGCAAAAAAATAATTAAATTGTACACTGTAACATATTCTTTGCGTAAGCCTTTTCAGGTATAATTAATCATTTGACACGCTTGGATAGACATTATTTAGTTAATTATATAAATTTTGTAATGGTTTAACGAAAGGAAACCTTCGCAATGTTTGTATTTACAAATAGTTTAGGACCAATATACTAGGCAATACATGTAAATCAACCACAACTCTGTGTGTTCTAAGTATAACACAATCATTAGAGAATGTAGTCCTAGTCATTGTCATGATATATAATATAAGCTTTGCCTAGTCGCGGTATCGATTTCAGGTTCACGTACGCGTATGCTTTGATAACTTGATATCCTGTACCTTTACTAGCAGTTCTGTATATTACGAGTACGTAGTCACGCCAGAAACAATGAACCAATTTTGATAAATTTAATTTAACATTGGACCTTAGAGATAAACATTGTAGCCATGTAGAATTTAAAGAAAGTGAAATATAAGACATATTTTTGATATGTTTTTGAAATGTTTCCTCTCGATTTCCAGCAATCTGAGGGAGTGATTTTGTGAAACCGGACGGAAGTGTGTAACAGAAAGCCGTGTCTACGTAAAAATCATTTTACGTAGACAAAATCAAATGTACAAGCTAGTTAAACATAAAGGAGAGCGCAAGCAATATCCTTAGGACTTTACAGCCGCTATAATTGCAATTTTTAATTTAAGCAAGTTACGGAACAGAGTTGCGGCCTTGTTGGCTATCATATTACATATCAAACAAAGCCCAAGATCTTGAACTCCATATTATGATTTTTACATCAAGATGTTAAAATAAAACGTAGTAACTGCTCATTTAAATTTAAATATTAATATTATAATTTAACGGATTTTACCGTTATTATTTAATGTCCTTGTTTCATACGTTTCGAGTACTTTACAT
>DWTW01001730.1:0-12100 GCA_018246275.1 Papilio slateri
ATATATATATATATATATATAATAGATGGTGACTATGTGGCTCGCCCCCGCGCCCCGCGCCTTTGAATTTCCTTTGAAAAATATCGTCCCTTTTGTATGTGAGTAAGATTACAAATGTTTAATTTATGGCAGTATCTGTTGGAAAGTTCTTATTAACATCAAGCTAGATTTTGTAATGTATACAAATAGAATAAATATGCATATTCAATCTATTTTTTTACATTACCTTGAATATTTACAGGCACTGACAAAAAGAAGCTAACTAAAATTTGTACAACAACGTCGGACGTCGGTCGCCGAAACATGATAGTCAGAATAATGTGTAATTGACAACTTTCTATATCCTAATATTTGTTGTTGATCACACATCAGGCGATTCTCATAGACAGAAACAAACAAATGATGCCGTCTTCAGTAACATGATTGCTATGTATTGACGGACCATAAGGACGCACCTGGGTAGTATCAGTGCAGTGCATGTCATATGAACATGGATATTTCGTTAAACAGAAGTTTCAGTACCACTGTAAGTAGGACGGTCGCGGAGGACGCGCGGGCGGCGACGTGTGCGGGCGCACGCTGCCCACGGAGCTGTAATATTTCCCAGAAACTCAATGTTTCAACTGTATAACTAATTGCATGTGCGCGGGCTCGTCTTCACAGAAAGTCGCTCGCAATCAAACGCACGAGTTTTTGGAAGCCGCCGGCATTCGATAGCACTACCCTCGCGAACGCGACACCCAGGTAGGTACAATGCCGTTTTCACAGGACCACACTCGATCTTATCTTTCATTACAAATTGAACTCTATCTCTGCGACTTACAGTCGTCGATCGAACGTCTATAACTTTCGAAACATCGATGGCTAGGCCGTGTTTGAATAGGTGTCGAAGTGAATAAACAGAGGCGCAGTAAAAAGTGTAAATACGCCTCACAGTCGTGTTTGGAACTATTTCGAGAGGGTTCCGAAACGAGCTCCAGCTGAAATGGAAAATTCCACCGCCTCGACGTCGACGTGTTTATTTGAATGGTAAATAAGTCATGCTGCATCAGTTAGCGGCGTACTCGTTCGACGTGGAGGTGCTCCAAAGTACATATAGTTCAAACATCAACGAATTATATGGATCGCAATTGTAGAAGGTATCGGTAATGAAGTAAGTTCCCTGCGCCCTCGAAAGTTTAACGTACGTACGATGAAGGTCACAGAGGAGCGTCATTTTATTGGATATGCGGACATTAGGGAGTCTCCAGTTAAGAAGCGAGCGAAAGGTGCGGCGACAAGCATCGCTCCCAAAGTACCCGCAGGACCCGCCGCCGCCGCAGTGATAGGATCTCCGCCCGAGCCGCCCGCCCCCGCACCCCGCGACACACGCCGCTACATTAATTACGCTCACTGAACTAATTAACGAGTTCTACATGGACATCTTGTGAACGGAGTTCTTTGTATTATAGGAAGTACCAAGTGGCATGAAGTATTTTTAGCACTTGCTCGTCTACGAGGCTCCTTAGTGTTATGATAACTTTATCTTCTGATGAGATCGATCAACTGAAAGTGATCCCCCAAGGAAATGTAGGTCAGCTAGTAGTGAGTGACTCGTATTTAACAAAAAAAAATTTAACTTCACCTTCTAAATTAAAGTCAAAAGCAAATGTCCGTGACCACCGGGAAGTTTGTCTGGAAGCCTCTAGCTCTTTTCTTTTCCCTTATTCGTATATTTCGAGATAATGACGAAGAGATTAAATAAGTCTCTTCTTTTATAAGTAGATAAAAAAGGAGATATAAGGAATACAATACATAAAAGATCCTGAATCAGGATAACTTTAAAAACGACGATTTCAAAACGTATCACTCGCGTGTTCATAGCGGCATAAAAATGATGACATTTTACTGCAAAACTTGTCACTTCAGTTACATTTTCAATAAATCACTTAAATTCAAACGAGCGTGTTACATATTTAAAAAAAAACAGAAAGGACCACCAACTTTCCAGGTTGGTTTGACTTTGCTAGCACGACGCCGTGACAGACCGGAGCAATGATAAGGGTGTGGGCAGACTCACGGCGCACGTCGCGTCCCGCGCCGCTGATAACGACGCGCTCTATCGCGACAATCGATCTAGATTGGTGATTTCCTGGGCAAGGGTTACAAAATAGGTGTGCGACGAGCGCCGAGCGCCGAGCGCCGAGCGCGCGCGACCAACGTCGATACACCGCGTGCAAATATCTAATCAGCCCGTGCTCGGCTACAAGTCCACATACGCAATAGTTTTAATGAAAGAAAACTATTGTAGTGGGAATATGAATAATGATCGATCATTAATGGTTTACTTTTGTTAGATTTTAGATTATATCCGTATCATGGATTAAGTTATCGAAGGCTTTTAACAATTTGTTTATAATTAGCGCTTTTTCAATCTACGGCCAGCCCGTCCCTCCCTCCTCCGACTCCTGCGGGGGCGTCCATTAATTACGTGAGGGGTTTTTTCCTTAACCTAATCTCATATTTTTTTATTCTGAGTATGAATACTTTGGATTTATTAAAAACACAATTTACTTTATTATTATTGTTTAGATCGTAATCTAAACTCACAGTGGTAATATAAATAATACTTAAATGTAAATTAATCGTAAAATTAATAATAATAAAGTTTATAGTAAGGGAACATTCATTCTAAGTCGGTCCACTCCGCGGACACTCGTGCACGGTCTCAAGAGCAAGAGCAACTATTTTTGGTATCAACAATTCCATGTGATTTTCAATAAAATTATATTTGCTCCTGAAGGAGTTGAAACTTGGCTCAGACTTAGCCACTCTGCAACGATTGTCGACCCGCGCGTGTCGAGTCGGCTGGCCGATAGCACCTAATCAATCGAAGGGCTATTGTCCTGCTCTGCGGCGTTCGGATAACCGCGGGAAATATTACTAAAAATATAAACTGCGCGCCATAATATGTCAACAAATAAATTATCGGGGACCACAGTTCTATCGAATTGAATAACTGAATAACTTTACATCTATTCATAGATTTTAATAATATAGAAGAATTGTTGCAGATTTAAGGATATTTAAGTCTAGAAACATGTTTTACTTTAAATAAATCTGATTTACTAATTTCACACTATATTTTTCCCGAAAAAAATTACGTGATGTTTGCTGAAACCCCCTCTCCCCCCACGTGAGATTTAGCGAGATTCGTGCAACCCATCCAGCAATTCAATCAAATTAATATTAATAGCCAGTGGCGTATACAGAATTGTCATTTGTGTGGTGGGGGCGTGATACCATTTTTTTGGTTTGACCGACCTGATGGTAGATTTTAGCAGAGTAAAAGCTAGAAAGCAACATTTTATGTAGCTTAAGTTAGAACCGTGTAGTGTAATGTGTAACGTCACCCGCACCACGCTACGATGAAGGAGTATCAGTGAAGAAGTGTAATTGTCGTTCATTGTTCTTTGCATCAATAGCTAGTGTTTGGTCATTGTGACGACTCTGTATATACGTACCGTCGTGAGTATGTACTGATTATATAAGTACGAGAGTATAATAAGAATAAAAAAAAAACGATTGACTGGGATAAACATAGAATGGCCAGCCTCCTAAAGCTGGAGATATTAAATCACGGCGTTTAAGACTATGTACTAAAAATATGACAGGCGCGCCGCCAGTCATGTTTACTCAACTAAGCTTGAGTGAATTAGAACGCGAGCGGGGCCAGACGAGCGCTTTTTGTGTGTCCCATAGATTTTATCTCGAGCAGGGGGTCGTTAGGCGGCGGCGCGCGGTGTCCGGTGTCGGCGCGGCCGGGCGAACACGGACAGACGACAGTGTGACGGCGACAGACTCGAGCGAGTCTCGAACGAGACTCGAATACTCGGACGAGGAATCGCAGCAGTAGAGCGAAAATTGCGACGCATTATAATGACACAGGGAAGACGTTATCCACTTATCCCATCCATCCATGAACACAGACAATGGCATATCTGGCAATGGATATATAATGCCAAATCCATGATTACATTTGTGTTTTCTTTTATGATGGAAGGCGGGCCAACGATTTCGATTACCACTACTAAGCAATCATCATAAACATAAGGGCGCGTAGGTACAAACCAAACGTAGTCGACCGACTCGACTGTGAACAAGCGTAAGGCACTTTATGTACGTATGTATTTGTGTATGTTTGTAGTACGTCCGTCTCGTTGTGTCCCGTTGTGACCTCCTGTAGTCTAAACAGCTTGACCGATTTTGAAGGGTGAGGTGCCATCAGATTTCGATTCGATCCGCATTCTTCAGGAGTGTCATAGCGCATAATATGTCGTCAGCATAAAACTCATACAGCGGGATTAAATCATTGAAATGTCAATAATCATACAGTCAATCGGGTATTTTGGTTTTAACCACGCTTTTATCAGCTCGGTCCATATCTAGCGTCTACGTCTCTATGTAACGGGACGTTATCACTAACAATATCATTATCACTAAGTTGTAAAGGTCCGATCGACTTGAACGTATGCAGTAATATAAAGGACCGATGATAATACGTTTTTCACAAATGTTCCTTTGTCTTGATAATGTTTTAAAATTTTCTTGTGATGTGTGATTTCTCGTTCTCGAAATTGTTTTCTGAATCTAAAGCCAGATATCGCCGATAGCTATCATACACACGTGTGCATTTTTGGGGCTCGTACATCATATTCAAAACGACAACATAGTATTTTAATCCTATATTTTATCTTTACGGCGCGCGTCACTCGGCGCGACAATGCTGATATAAAAACACTATGTTTAAAATTTATAATGATATCAGAAAAGATATATCTTTTACTTTTACGATGTAACTATACAAATAATAGTAAATTATTTTTATACAAATAAAAAAAACAGAGAAATTACGTCCGTACGGCTGTCATTTAGATATCCGTCGCACTCCGTCCCACTCACTGCAGTACTAGCTGCGGACCGCCGACCCAGCGGGCGGGGAAGCAACTCAAATAATTTATTATTTATTAAACATGTCTTAACAATATATATTTTTAAACTTTCGTGGTTTTAACTAACATAAAGTTCTTAAGAAACGGGATTCTTACCACGATTGGGCGTTTTGATTGTTATTACTTAAAGGTACCGCCGGTCGTGGCCGTCGGGGACTGTTGAGATGCTCGGCATCTGGTGCGCCGGGCTGGCCGACAACGACTACCCGATCCTCACAAACAGGTATCAGCCCACTTGTACACTCCGTATCGGCGTATCTGCATATCAAAACATTGGATCCATTTATTTTTCCCTCAAAGGCCATTGTTGTCTCCGCCGCGAGCCGAGCCTCGTCCGTCCGTCTCCTTGCAAATCGCTTTCAAAGGATTATTGCAACCCTTTTCGGGGCTAAGTCCCCGACAGTTCGCACGACGTCCCGCTTTGTAAAGCCTCCCGTTTGTCTCCCCTCCTTCTCACGCACATTCTAAAGTGTCGCGTCTAAACGTATAGAATCGTTCCGGTGCAAATTATATGATTACATTCAACCCGAGCGAGTCTCCGAGCGACGCGCACCGTTTTCATACGTCGGGATAATCAGTTTCTTTGATATTTATTTCCTTTTCAAATGAGACCGAGTGGAATAAATGTAACGCGCTGATTTTATACACCGGCAAATTTAGAAGCGACGTACTATATTTTATGCGATAACCGGTGTCAAATGTTTTCACCATAACAAATATATTGCGCGTTGCCGGACTTTATTAAGCGTGGTAGGTAGGCGGGTTAGAAGGGTCGGAAGTCGTATCGCCTCAGAGCTGACGTATTAAATGTTTTTATTACAGTAGTGCAAATTAGTAGTACATATTTAACAGTGGTAGAGCCCGCAACAACAACATCTGTAGCACGAACGGGCCGGCTCCACCGGACCTCACAGAAGACAGGCGAGAAGTAGAAGTCTTACTGCGTTTCGTCTGATGAGTGAGGTACCGAAGGCCTTCGATTTCGATTCCTTTATCCCTTCCTATCCTTTTCTAATAAGGAAAGGATGGGAAGGAGAATAGATAGAAAGGAAATATCCTTTTTTCTATTTATCCACTCCTCTGTAAATTAAAGGTAGGCAACGCATCTGCAACTCATTACTTTGTTGCAGATTGTCTATGGGTAGCGATTACTTAATACCGGGTGTGCCGCCAGCTAGTTGGCCACCTACTGCTATAAAAAAAGTGCTGACAAATGCAACATTACCTATATTACCTACCGGATAAAATTATAAAGGCGGCAGTGCGGCGCGCGCTTCACTATTGACAGCGATACAACAAACACACTATGTTACTAATTTGTCAAATGCAATTTTGATGTTTTAACTCTCTCTACATAGATTGCTTCGCCAGCAATTTTCAACAAAAACAACATCGGGATGTGACTGAGTTATCTCCGTCACATTTTGACTACGAGTGTTGCAAACAATTCGAAACGTAAAGAACAAAAACATTAAATAAACGCGATAAAATCCGTAACATTTTTTTTAATTTATTTCTTTAACAAAGGATAACATGTTTGCAACAGTCAATCATTTGAGTTACTACTTTCTTCTTCATCTATACCAGCTACATCTCTTCTGCCAAACGTTATATAACGTAGTTTGCAGACTATCGCAGTGACTAATGCATAAGACGCAGCAGTTACAAAGTTCCGTAGTTATTGCTCAGTTCGGCGACAGTACTCAACGAAGTTCCACAGAATCGTCGTCCATTACCGCGGCGACGTGAACACGAGCGATGTGGACGGAAACATTATCTGCTGCAATAAAATGTGTCATTTGTTCGGCTGTGGTGACCGCAGGCGAGCGGCGGTGAGCGCAGGCGAGCGGCGGTGAGCGGCCGCCGTGCTGGACAGAGCGGTGCAGTTAGCCAAGATGCAGGCAACTGCTATGACCACAATGTCCTTGAGAACAAACGTATTATTATCGGTTACGATACCATGCCTTTCTTAGTGCGGAAATTCTTGATGAAGATTTCCTCCATACTGAGTGTTCTTTTTGCAAACTCCGAACACTCAGCACTGAGGGGAAAATGATAGAACAGATTTTAACCGGTTGAAACGATGAACATGCCGCTTGGAACTTGTTTGTTTTTTTTTGCCCTCGCAGGCCTCGACTACACATGCTGATAGGATATTGGGATAATCGGCCGCGCTTCGGAACGCGTATCTATTCAAGTACGGCGGCTGTCAGCTGCGACGAGATGTGTTGTCATAGCTCTGACAAAAGAAGATAAGTTCACTTGAACGATGTTTGACAAACGTGAACGTGAGATATATCGAAAACTTTATCATTTCGACATAATGTTCCTGCATCGTTGCCATGAGTACGTAGCGTCTAAAAGGAGTCTTTAATCAATGGATCACGAAATAATCTAACGCTGTGTTCACGTGAAAACGACACACACACACACAACTCGTCAGTACTCGGTTGGTCAGGTCTCGCTTGGTTCCCAATTGTTTTGGACCAAAGTAACCGAAGGTCGCCGTGTGTAACTTGCCCTCGCACAGGGTGACCGTACGATAACGTTCATACATCTGTACGGACATTCCTCATCAAGTTATTTTGCTCACAGTCCGAGCGGCTGACGACGTGTCGGATGTCATTGTTTGTTGCCAATCGAGTCACAATAGATTACACTTAATAGTTTTAATTGTATTCACCAGACGGCAGTATGTGCCGAGATTAGGTAGCACGTAAGTGTTTGTGGAATAACTATTCTTGGGATTTATTTTAAACAGGAAAAAGAACCTAGTTGGGAACACGCCAGGTAACTAAATCAATATGTTAGACGTGCTTATTATTAATCCTGTTCCTTAAAGTTATCGAGGATGGCACTACCTTTGGAGATGTGGCGACCGTCATATATGTGTATATTGCCTATACCACATTAGCTTAGAGAACACGACATATAAGAACTTACCAGCTGCATATCAGTTGTTACTCTACATGATCAAATAACTTCAATATTTTTCTAATTTCGCTATTTTTGTAACATTAGAGTAATGTACTGCGGCACGAAGTCGCGAGTGAACGACTGGGGCTCCGTGGAAAGCTTTTTATGTCGCAGTCTTTATAGGCCATCAGTCCTCTAGAGGGCGTAGACCCCGAGCTATGGCGCGCCGCCGCAGCCGCAGCCCGCATTCGCTGCGGTTCGGGGCTGCCTGCCCGCGTCCTAACGACATCGTCCACGACTTCTCAAAGTACACTGTGCACACGCTTCAGTACACAAATATTAATTTATTTAAAGAAAATATGTTTATTTTAGAACGATAATTGAAATAAATGTAATTCAATGAGTAATTAAAGAAAAAGCAATCGCAACGGTCGTATGACACCGACATCGCGCGGCTGCACGCGTCACACGCGAATATATTGCACTGTAATGTTTACAGCATATAACAAATTTCTAAATAAGAATAAAAACCTATAATATTACTTTCTGTATGTATCTCAATAGGAACAGTAACTTTTTTTTTATTTATATGAGTGTGCCGGTCAGCGTAGTATTTGGAAGGTGTTTCATGCAATAGTCAATAAAAAAAACAAAACGCTCGTGTTTGTGAACTGAAAAGATGGATAAAATCGTAAAATCCGTTCGTAAAGAATCTAGAATAATTCTATCTTGTACACAGTGTACCGATGATGCATACAACGTGCAAACGACAGTATTCCACGACTTCCACATCTCATTAATATAATTCTATTAAAATAGATTGAGAACCATTGAGTTTAGGCGACGCTCCGCCGAGCCGCCGTGTCCTGTCGTCTTGCCTAGTCATCAGGCCTACAATTCCGAGGCCTTCACAGGAACTTTTTCAAACTACAAATTCTAATTTTTAATTTGTATCCGATTATATTTCGTTGGTCTGTCTGTCTGGGCGAAGAGTCGGATAAGCAATGTCTGTGATCTACGGACATTGTTTATTTTATCCAGCAATAGAGTTTTGCTACGTGTATTAATTCCTCGAGTTAGAATCAGTGAAGGTGTCCTAACAGAGCGCTCAGATCTACTGTTTACCAGTTGGTGGCCACAACTTCAAAACCTACCAGACCTCAAATTACAAACCTACATATTTCTTATTTAATGTTGAGTTACCGGTCTTACCAGCTACTGCTGTGCATCGCAATCCTCGTATAGACTACTGACGCAATAGCAAGGGACATGACCGAAATGGCGACCTGCGTCATGCCGTGCAGTCAATCTCTATAGACTTAGGCAATATGAGAGGAAGTAAAAGGATCTTTAGAGTACATAATACATACATAAATATGCTCCTACTTTTTTATAGGATGAGGCAAATGAGCAGCGGGTCGTCTAAAGCCTAAGTCGTAACTGTTTGAAATTACCGCTGGAGACAGATTACATCACAAGACGGTTTTGTATTTTTACTTTTATTATCAAGTTGTGTGGATAAGTTGTTAACTTTTCCCAACTTAGCTTAAGCCTGTTGTAAGCATTCACGACGATAGTCGAATGGTTGATTCGAACCGACGACCTTATGCTGAACCATTACTTACTTACTTGTTAACGTATACGGTGCTGGTACACACGACTACAACACGCAGCAGACATCCTTTACTAGTAAAAGAGATCAGCGCAGTGTTTCTGAGTACTGCGCGAGCGCGAGAGCGGCCTGCGCTGTGCCTGCCTTCTCGGAAGGCCGCACCAAGCGGGCCGGCGCGGCGGGGACACGCGATCGCAGATAACACACCACTGTTTGCATCCTGCATGGTTCTTGTAAATTTACCTTACTTTTGGAAAAATATTTGATATGAAAAATCGCATACATTAAATTTCATGTACAACCATGTAGTCCAAATTAATCGCTCTTGACAAGTCCGTAATTAATAACTCAGAACAAACTGTGGGTATTTCACCCCGGGTAACGACGAAGTATGCTTTTAACGCTATATATTGTTTACTACTATTTATTGTAGGCACTATACTCAGGCCACGGTCGCATAAGTACGATCAAAGTTCGGAGCACACCGCCACAGGAGCGCAGACTGCGGCCGCCGAATCCGCTCATGACAGGACAGCATTTGAAATGTCTTTTTAAGAATAATAGAGAACTCGCCTTATGTTGAAATTGAAACAACAAAAATAATAGCGAAAAGTGTTAGAAATCATGAACAAAATGTAAGTCATGTCTTTATATTAATTTCTAAACAACAACAACTGAATACATGAAGTGCAATATACAAAGAAAACACAATCTATAAGATGAGACGAGTAAAAATAGTAAAAAATGTGCCAGGAAATGAAGAACACGACAGACTTAGACACGGCTTAGCTGTTAGTAATCTGTAGATTAATAGATCCGGCGTGACAGAAAATAAGTCGTAACGCTTGCGTTCGTTTAAATTCGATCACTACACGTTTATCATCATCAGATTTATTTTATCACCAGACAAAGGAGAGATGATCAAGACACAGAGTCTGTACTAGAGCTACCGGCAGCAGCACTCTGTAGATAGTGATAATTAGACCAAAATAGCAATGTAAAAATTACGTTTAAAATTGAAAATAGTGTTGATAGGGAAGCATGGAATTGCTGTGGGGCGAACTCCTGGGCCTGTACGTCGTTAGCCGCGCGGGGCTAGGAGGGGGCACGTGAGCGACAGTCGCCGTGTTATTGCTGACAGCTTCATTCGAGCTTAAACAATCGATTACCAGCCGAGCGCGGCTCAGACTCGTTTGCCGTAAAATACATTAGACTGTAACGAAACTGCGAGATTGCTCGTAAAAATGTACATTTGCCGAAATGTTCCCACCGTTTGTGTTCGATTACGTTACGTTAAAGTGGTGTGTAATTGAAAGTTATTAAAAATAACGTTAGGTTCATGAATAGAAGAGAATATCTAAATCCTCTATGACGTCATCGTCAATATATTCGTGTTAAACTAATATTATTTAATACTATTATATACCTACTTAATATAACACCTATATCTAGCTACGATGGAGCAGATAACTCACAGAGACCGCCGCCGTACCTATGTAAATAGTACCATCAAAGTAACCGCAGCCGAGCGACCCTCTCTGTACAAAGTACGCGCTGAAGAAAGATAAGACATGACTTATAAACAAAGAGGTTTCTATATTCATACATCGCTGCGCGCGTTCCTTAGACCGCCTGCTTTCTACTAATATTTGGCGTGTTTTTAAGTGGAGACTAGATGCCGATCTCCGTAAAGAACTAACGCAATCAACTGTGCGGCCTTACTGAGAAATCACGACTTCACCTAACTCGACGCATTGTGTATGTCGTCAGACGTGCGGCGCTTCTCACGATGATATTCATCGCTGAGAACGAGATAATGCCGATATTATAACGCTTCGGGTAGAATTAGCCATTGTAATCTCTATGTGGAATACGACACGTTCAATGCAATCCCCGGCGAGCGGCGACATCCGTCACACGTATACAAACCGATGCGCTACTCGCGCCGTATACTTATACGCTGCATATGATTTCAATTGAAATCGTTCCGCGCGTTCGATAAGCCGTCGCCCTGTTTCCCTTTGTCGTCGAATGCATGCGCTTACATAAAACTCGAGCCATGAATAATTGCGCTCCTCAAACGCGACGCGACGCGACGCGACGGGGCCCATCGATTATAAATATGTAGGGCCCTAGTTCGATCGCCGGCGAACAAAACTTGCCCGCCCGCCGACGCGGCCCATTTCTGTCGGCACAATACCCCGCGCACCCGCCCTTGTGTCGTTCCTTACGTTACGCTTTCATCTCTAATCAGTCATATGGCTCAATGTTTTATGCCCTCGTTATATTTACTTTAAGTTGATATCGTTCTCACATTTTAATTATTGCGTCACGTCAACGTCCTGCCATCTATCAACCATTACTGTTATCAATACGATTCATTTCAGACTTGTAATTTGTAATTTTTAATTTGTTAAAATTTTTTGAAGTGAAACTTCCTTAGAATCGTTGTGATTTGAAACTCGATGAAACGAAATATGTACCGTGATGATAGAGACACAAGCACATAAATGTATAGGATTCAGTCGGCGAGAGAATGAGATAGAATACATTACACGTTTTTTTTTTATTTAGATACGTT
>DWTW01001731.1:0-12098 GCA_018246275.1 Papilio slateri
ATATATATATATATATGATTATATACACACAGATGATGTAACATATTAAATTATATTCAATTTTAACCAATTTTTATTTCTTAGACAGATTCTGCAAGTCTTACACATACAATCTAACCTAATGAAACTTATATGTATATGGCTATATAGATTAAGAAGATATGAATGCCTTATATGCCTTTGTAAATACTTATAATGCTATTTTTCATACAATTATGTTTCGCGCAAGACGGGTATAATTTAAATATAATACAATTTGATAAAACTTTCATTTTAGACATATATAGAATAAATTCCTTATATCTCCAGATTCCAACTACTAAACTGCACTAAATTCGGCTGTATTTAGTAAACTATGATTTAATGGAATACGAATATTCAATATTCAATATCAAATTGAAACCACAAATCATTGCTGTTGGGGTAACTGTCTCACCGCGTAGATACAATATCCCTCGATGTTGGTTCATTTGGCATTTGGCATGGTAGATCCGTACATATTAATCCCTATACCTCCAATTAAAAGTTCCAAGTAGATGAACAGTGTATTACATCAAGGAAGATTCTACGTCAATTAGCTGCACATGTTTCCCATTTAATAAAACTTAAGATAAAATGTATCAAATTCAAACAACCATAAACTAACATTACATCAAACGCGGATAACTTTTTTTTTAAATATCCTTGGCTACCCTTTTGTTTACTCCCTCATCGTCTATCAATACAGTTATAACTTATAACAGTTATAACTTAATCTTTAATAATACCCGTTCCCTTAGGGTCCTTTCCTTCCACCTCGGATGGTATCTGTGGTCATATCAGTTGACTTATGTCCTTGGCGTCGTCTACCTTACAATTTCTACTTTTAAATGAACTAAGTTTATTTATTATCCCAAGAAAAATATTATAATTTTAATATAAATATTTGAGAGCATCTTACCTATCCAACCGTAGCGGATGAGCGCATGTTACACAACTCGTAGGCCCCGGTCCAGAACAGGACCGACATGACTCATGACACGGACGGCAAGATCTAGATCTCGGTTCATAATACTGAGAACTGAGGCATTCGATGCATAAGCCATTTTCTAAGGAAAAATGACGAGGACACGACGTACATCGTTGAGGTCCTGCACCGTGACAGTCTTGGCAGTAATGATGACAGCGGCGACAGCTTTCGCCCCAGGTGAAGAAGTTCTGAGGACATTCAGGTCTGCATTCACCAGCCGCCAGTCTCCAATCTGGCGGACAAGACGCGCACTGATCCCTTCTCGGCCCTGTGCAAGTCTGACATGATAGATAACATTTCGAACATATCCCATCATCTGGGTAATAACCGGCTGCACAAATTCCTCTACAAGTACCCGACTGCAATCTCAAGGAACCAGCACATGAAGTACAGTTCAGTCTAGATACGCACGCTGTACATGTATTCGGACACCTAGAACAACTTCCAGCAGTTTGATAAAACCCTTGTCCACATTCAGCTACACACCTGAAAGTTATCGATCGAGTTACCAAGAAGTTTTATCATTATTAGACTGTTAAGAAAGATTTATTAGAAAACATTTGTATGTAACAAAGAGTGTTACCTTGTACCCTGAAGTATTAAAGGGCTCGAACATGATAAACAATCCCACTCATTTGGTCCGCTACATTTCTCACAAGTGGAATGACAATTTTTACAGCGACCGCCCTCAAAGTATTCACCTATGAGACACATTTTTCTTTAATTGATAAATCCAGTTTTTAGTACACAAGGTAACAAATTGTGACCTTAGCTTAAATGTATAAATCATAAAAGCTTATCATTTTAAGAAGAAGCAATTTAAATAAATAAAACATTACACGTATATGGATCCAGAGACTTATTAACTTAAATCACTGTATGGATCACATTTGTTAAAAAGCTCGTAATTTATTTAATTGTCATTTTATGTGTATATTTTATACGAAAGATTGTTGCTTACTACTCACTAGTATCACATTTATTACTGCCATCAGGAAGACATTTCCCTCCTTTAGATAAAGTCCATTTTTCTATGCAATGCGTACATATCGAATACGAACAAACAGCACATCCTGTAGAACACCTAAAAACAATATTTATAAATTCTACTACAAACTAGAGTTAAGCTAAATTCGATTATAAAAATACATTTTTAAACTTACGGTAAGCATTCCCTTCTCTGAATATCTGGAAAAAATCCAATTGAACACTGCGTAACACAACGGTTTTTGTAGGCAAAAGCTCCAAGGCGGCAGGAAACACATTGTGTAGCGTTTGGACCGCTACATGATTCACAACTTTCGTGACATTGAATGCATCCAAAATCATCCTTTTGGTAAGTACCGGGCGGACAGGATGCTAAACAGGACCCATTGAAGAGAACGTAGCTATGAGCACATGATGAACACAAGTCAGCTTTATCAGCACACGTGTCACAATGTTCTGCACAAGGGAAGCAAGCATTGGCATCGGGGTCTTCGTAGTAGCCGTCCGGGCATTGTTGTAGGCATACTGCTAGATCTGTTACCAATAAATGAGCTGGAGCGCAAGTGAGACATGAATCTTGACCAGCGCCGGCGCACGTTTCACATGACTCATGACATGGCCAACACACTCCACCTTGATTAACGAAACTTCTGGGCGGGCATCTAGAGACACACGAGTTGTCTAACCGATAATGCTTACAAGCCACACATTGTGTGGGACCCTTTCCATAACATCCTTGAGAATCACACTCAGGATCACACATTCTTTGTACTTGCTTATCATTCGCGTCTGCAAGTACATTTTTTCTTTGTGCCGATGGAATATTGTTACTATTGCTCCTTCTATCAGAAAGACCTAATTCGATTTCATTTAAAAACTGCGAATATTCGGAAGCATCATATACGTCGTTTAAGTGATAGTTCTTCTGATTTTCAAATAAATTATTGGAGCTAAAATAACTTTTATTTCTTACTCTGACTGGGTTCGTTGCTGTACCATAAAATATTAATTGCCATTTCTTAAGCACACCTATTTGAGTTACGTGATTATTGCCAGCGTTTATAATTTGTAAAGTCCATCTGCCTTCAGCATTTTCACCCCAAAAATGTACACTTAAAAATGGCCAATCATCGAAATTGGAACTTGTTGCATCGTGTGTTCTTTCAAATAAAAGAGTTGACGTGGTTCCCATAGGCGACGTAAGCAAAATTCTTAAATTACCTCTAGGAAAGAAACTCAGTGAAATTTTACATTGTACGTGTTCCAAATACCTCACCTCGTTCATTGTTCCACTACAACCGTTTACATCCATATGTACAGATATTGTATAACCGAAAGAAGCCTCGATTGATTTGTCTTCGTTTATCTCCTGAGACTTACAAATATGTTGTGGAGGAACAATAACCCATTGTTCAGCCAATGAAACCATTTGGGCGGCATCCATCAAACCATATCCAAATTTGTGGCTCACTTTTCTCTTGACACCATTTACAATCCATCCTTCCTCTTTCTCTAATGGTTGTGACCTAGATGTCATTACAATAAGATGTTGCATGTCTCTCCAAGTTATTAGAGGATTGGCTTCTAATGCTAAAGCACAAATCCCCGCAGCTAAAGGTGCAGACGCAGATGTACCAGTGTGGTCAACCGTACAAATATGATCTGGCCTTAACTGTACATCCATATCTACGGTTGCGACACTCTTGTCTCGTCCAGGCGTCCCGGAACTATAAGTTGATGCTAATGTGGATGAACATTCTTCTAAATACCAAGGCTTATATCCGCCTTGCGTCGCACTTGATATGGATATCGTAAATATACTATTTGCATAACCATCACAATTACAGGAATCTGTATGCCTTCCACCATTACCCGAAGCCCATATAAAAATAGAACCTTTCCCACCTCTTCCATTTGTTACACCATTAATAAAAGCTCTAGAACAAAAAACGAATACATTATCTAATCTGCAAATCCAATTCTACGTGTATATCCTGAAAAATAATTTACCTTTTTGCTAATGGACCAGGACCATCTACAGTCTTTCCGTCGTCCTCGGGTCCCCAAGAAGCACTATAAATATCTATATGATGGGTATTAAAACCGAGTGCCTGAGCCTCTACAGCATCATTCACTAGGCCGTCTAACATTCTAACTCCTCCAATGCTAGCGTTGTACGCAATTCCGACGCCACAATATCGATTGTAAGCGACAGCGGCCACCTCTCCGGCGCACCGAGTGCCATGTTTGTTGTCGCCGTTATCTTGCGGCGTTGGATCTGTATCGTTACCATTTATATCAGTGGAAGCAGCCGGATCCTATGGTGAGAATGTTTTTTTTTGAGTATTTAATTAATAAATAATAGTCGGTAAAATGTAAGGTGCTAGGTAAAGTAATATTAAGAATTAGAGCAATAAAAGAAAACTGTGACTTAAAGAGAATGTTGATACTAAACGAACCGAGTTTAATAGTATTGGAATAAGTGGTAGGGTGAACTGATGAAGAGTTGATAGAATTTGTGCCGCTAAATAAGCAGTGTCCGTATAGATCCAAGATGTAGACTTCAATGTAGTCTACATTGAAGTTGTCTAGTTACGTCCTATTCTTCTGGTTCGCAGATGTAAGTTCTTTTTTTTTAATTTAATATATTATCAAAATCGCATATAAGGTCGCATTTATTTATGTAAGCTTTAAAATCAAACATTTTAAAGTAATATTATATTTTACAAGATAATAGTAGTAGGAATAATAGTTAAGACGAGATAAACTCGCATTACAAAAGTTTATTTCGAGCGACATGAATCCGTCGATGTGGTAATCATATGTATGTCAATGATAAAATATAAAACATTACTCACATAGTTCTGTATTAAATCCGGATGATTAGGTTGTATACCGTCGTCTAAAATTGTTATAACAACCCCTTTTCCCGTATATCCTTTTCTCCAAGCGTAACCTACATTCATATCTAGACCTCCCGCTGCGCCGCCATTCTGGATTCATACAAAACAATAAATATGTCTCGAAATTTATTTACATAAATGTACAAATATCCGCATGAATCGGCAATATTTGGTAACTCATTTCTATTAAACTTCTTACCAAATACCATTGTTCTTTGAACAACGGGTCCGGAAATGAAGGTGCGTTGGACTGCCGCATCACATGACGCGGCTTCCACTGATGGTCCCTTTTGGTTCTCCTCAACTCTCGCTGTTGCATCACCCATCTTACCTGTCAAAAATATCTTAACATTTTGACCACATTACTTTTTATAATCAAGTAAGAATCTAAACGCTGAATGTAGGTTTATTAGCAAACGTAATCTATTGAATATAGATCTCGACAAACAAAAATAAACGATCGCCATGACGTTAGTTTAATACTAACGGTGCGTATAGGAGTCGTATTCAAAGAGAAACATTTTTCCACATTCTTCCTACTAGCTGTTGCTTAAAGCTGCCCAATATCTGGATACTCCTTTCTCATCCCTTTATACAAAACTTTATCCGATACACGGAAATTATCCTTGATATAATTACATGACTTTTCGGTAAAATTTCATGGAAGCTCGTCAAACGTCAACGAAGATTTCTATCTATGCCTTCTTAAACATGTTTTTAATCGATGCCGGCACCAACGATTAAAAACATGTTTAAGAGTTTTTAATCCTAACTGGTTTTAATATATCCATACTGAATTTAATTAAATTGTAATGAGTTTTTATACAAATAATATAAAGAGGTAGGTTTTGTTTCTTTGTAATGGACAGACTCTGAAACTATCAAGGCAATTTTAATAACTTTATTATTACTAGAAATATTTAATATTCAACAGTATCATAAGCAATATTTCTTTATTATTATTTTGTTATATATCAACTCAAACAATGTGTAACAATGAGCTCCTACAACTGTACATTATATGGATATATATAATTTAAGAATGTTTAAATTTAACCATATACTGTAACACTTTTAGTCCAATCTCCCTTGATTTCCATACTTTTGAGGTCAAGGTATACCACCTACTACCGTTAGGTTTTAAGTTTCAAAGGTCGAATTAGTTATTCTACGGCTTAAATACCAAATAATAATTATTCAAATTCACGACTTTTGATTCAATAAAATAATAAATCACCCTGATGGGATAATTTGTTGAGAAATCGGCCCGTCGACCTCCTAGCTCCCTTATTGTTTTCTCTTGATTAATTGTCCCGGCGGATCCAATGACCGAGATTTTCGTGTTGTATCTGAGAATGTATCAGAAATTGCGATACTAATAGCAAATGAGGGCTCGAGCGGTAATAATTAACTTGTAAACAGCGTACAACAACCATTAGCTATATGAAATAACAGCAATCAAACATACACACTGAAGAAAGGGGATGTTACAAGTACACGTAACCGATGACACTATGTACGTTGATATACGGATGTAGAAAAAAACACGAGTGAAGTATGTCAGGGCCGCATTAAATGGAAATCTGTAATTTCGGTCTAGACTATCTGAATTATCGGCGTGAAGACTTCTTATTTTAGTCCCGAGCAAATAAACAACAAATCAAATTAAAAAAGGGCCTATAAAAATTTACTACCCATCTTTATTCCTACCGTAACGTCCGAAGTTAAATTGAATATTACGAAGTCGAAATTCATGCTTAAGTCATAATTTTAGGGTTGGCGATGTAATAACTCTTCGGAATAGGTAACTTAGAACATTTTCAGCGCGGTTATTTGTTTTCATTAACAAACTCATCGGCATTAACAATTAAGAAAGTATACCTACTATGTTGGAATAATAAATTACAATGTTCTTGGCAAGCAGACTACAAAATTTGCTAAAGTTTTAGAAGAAGAGTCGTCGACTTATACGTAAGTAATTAAGTAGACTTATACGAAGTGTTTTATGCGAGGAAAGTCATTTTAAAGTAAATTTTAAATCGTTATATTGGTACTTTAATAGCACACGACATAAAACAACATATTGAACATAGACGAAGCAATCGCAGAGTTTTCATCGAGTTTATTAAATACCAAATGTGTATTTATGTTTTTTTGTTGTTCGCTTAGTTGAAATGAAACTTCCTAGGTAGATATTTGATATCTGTACGCGCATCGAGAGTAAAATTTCAAGGACGCGTCACGTTTACGCACATTTCGTTACATGAAAGAGAAGAAAGATATTATATTATATACATTATTTAGGTGGAGCAAAAGAGACCGACGTAAATATCTTGGGAGTTGAGCTGAAGTAGAGCGGACTGCTGCCGCTGCGTCAGAACATACCACCTGATTAAGTTGATCCAACTCAACAGTATATCAACGAATAATGTTATTCCAAAACAAACACATCTAAACTTACCTGAGGGTCATTTTTTAATCGATTCATATAATTATAACTTGCATTTATAGATCTTTTACTAATTTTAGGATGTGAAAAAAGAAAAAAATTCTTCAAGTTCCCGATCTGAAACAAAAGAAAAAATAATCTTAGTCAATAATCAACTCTATAAGCATTTAAAACGCTAAATGTTAGTTTAGATAATAGCATATAATCTTGAACATAACCATCCGTTCCGCCCCTCCTTTTTCTTACCGAGAAGGCAACGCATCTATAACTCTACCGATTGTTGTGGATATTGATGGTAACTTAACTTAGGCAAGCTGTATTGCTAGTTAGCCGCTTTCTTTAATTAAAAATCTCTCTTTTTGAAACGAAACAAAGGAACTCCCGCTCTGAGTATATTATATAACTTAATACATTCATAAATCTAAGCAATTGCCAAAATTTTCATCGTAAAAACAAACTGACGTTCGGAGTCATAATTACGATAATCTCCGCCATCTGACGACCGCAAACCGTAACTACAGTTTGATGTGCTTACATTAAAATCAAGCATGAGCACACACGTTACTGCTTTATAATTTTCCTATTATATGTATACAAAATATTTAATCAAATCGCCAAAATATTTTTCATTGAGATAGCGTATGTAAAAAGTGAATTAGGAGCAACAAATAGGTTGCCGAACTAAGGTACATTTTTTTCCAGATTAAAAAGAGCATTATAAAAAGATGAGATTGTTGATATATATGCAATAGTTTGTGATTAGCCAGAGATGTGTTAAAAGTCTCTTGAGTAAATTGATTTTTTATTTAATTTTTAATTAAATACATATGAAATACATGCTTATCCAAAGATCGTTTAGTAGGTAAAGTAATGAAAAGAGTTGTGTAAACTTTGCTGACTCTACCATTTTTGTAAATCTGATTGATTATTATAAACAAAATGTTTAACAAAAACAAACCGACTTCAAAAAAAATATTCAAAAAAAATATGCACTAAAAAGCTAAAAATAAATTTACGCAATTAGATATAAGAATACTTCTACGCAATTAAAATAAGAATGATTTGACGCAATTAGAAATAAGAATAATTTTACACAATAAAACATAAAAATAAATTCATAATTTTTATTTTAGGAGTCGGTGTCATGGAAATACTATATGAGAATGCTAAAGAAAACTATTTTACAAATGAACTTTAATATGAAAGTACCTATCTAAGGATCTTAATGCACTAAAATAGACATCTCACGTTTAACTAGTTACAGACCTACCTAGACTGACACAGACTCGAAAATAAAAATTAAGAATTTATTTTTATGTTTAATTGTGTAAAATTATTCTTATTTCTAATTGCGTCAATTCATTCTTATTTTAATTGCGTAGAAGTATTCTTATATCTAATTGCGTAAAATTATTTTTAGTTTTTAGTGCATTTTTTGTTTTTGAATATTTTTTTGAAGTCGGTTTGTTTTTGTTAAAAAATTTGTTTATGTATTTCTGAATATGTACCAACTAGCTATTTATTGGTAGCCTACAAATTTTTTGATTTTTGCTGATATTTATGAATAATGATGGTCACTAGAAAATAGCTGACATTCTGCGTGTTTGCTTTTTCTTCCATGTCTTCGAGATGATAGGGGATCATGTATGTTCATAGTAGGGGGCTACTCATCACAACTTCAAGGGTTGCGCGTATTTTGCGAGTGTGTAACACTTAAAAAATACGTATTATTTTATCTTAGATACCTACTAATAGAGTATACCTAAAGATATTTTCACTTCGTCTGAAATTTACGCCGGAATCGCGCGACTAAATAATTAAAATATTCTCTTTTAATTTAGACCTTCGTTGATATAATATCATTTCTTTAAATTATAATCTAATCTTTCTGATGCTGCATTGCCTTACCAATGGATTGTACAAAGACTAGAATAAAAGAGAAGACTCTTTTAAAATTGTAGACAATGATAATTGTAACAAACCCTAACCTAATTCTTATCTCAATGATAGCATTGTACGATAAGAGAGTAGATAAAAAGAGAAGGAAAACTAACGGAGTATGTAAGATATTTTTTCTTTCGTCGTAACGTATTGAAAATTTTAAGTCAGGTTTGAGTTAAATTATAAAATCAAAAAATCATTAGCCAACTTGACTGATTAGGTACAAGATAAAAAGCAACTTAATTTAGTGATAATCAACAAAAAGAAAACGCTCCCGACAAAAATGAGCGGACAAATTGAATTTGTCGCCGGCCGCTAAGATTACGCCTCAAATGATCGAAGCTTTTGAAACGAATTTCCATGAAAATCTCGTCGTTCCAGTGACGAGTCCATTAGATTCCAATTTAGCTTGAATGATTTATGTTCTGGATGGAAAATGCCGGCCGATAGCGGTGTTAAACATTTATTAAGTTCGTTTTTCACTTCGTTTATTGTCTCTGGTTATACCCAACATCATATCTGTTGTTGTCATTTATTTTATCTTATATAAAATAAAGTAATTAAAACATATATTATTACCCCAATCGAAATTTACACAAATAAAAGAGTAAAATACAAAAAAAATTGTCAATGGATAAAAACCTCTAGTAATTTTACCTTAATATTCTGCGAGATGGCGCTGTATTGCAATTTTCGGATACTAAGCATCTTTTTCTATACAACACGATATTACAAAGGCAATGCAGAGCGATAAAGACACGTATGTAAAAAGCATCATTTATTGTGTGAAAATTATATGGGCTTATTTTGTTGCATCACAGTCTTTTATCACCCTGTACACTAGTGCTTGTAGTTCAAGGAAAGTTTATTTTTAAAAGTAGTAGTCTTAATTTGAACTTGTGAAGAAGGCTTTCAAATAAAACAAACAGCCTCTCACATCAATCAGACGCAGCTCTTGCGAAGAAGTACGTGACCTTGTCTCTTTTCACACGAGAATATTCATGCATTCAAGGTAATTTTTTGCATTTGTTTGTAAGTTTTAATAAGTTTAATTTAATAAATACATAATTGTTATTTTTTTTCTTAGAATCGAATACAATTGTTCATTCTTTATTAACTTTTATAAAAACATTTTTATGGCCTATAATATTATCACATTCATTCCCTGTCGGTGGCGACTTTTAAAATTCAAATCTGCACTACCAATAATCAATAGTTTGAAAACTAAAAAAGACGCAGTGCTATTGTTAGGTATCGTTATTTGTAGATAGGCTGTCCTCAATTTTAAAATAATTGATGATGATGATGATTCTGGTCAGAACTAAGTTATGAAAAATATATTGTCATCGATCCTTGATGACTATGTAAAGTTTCAATAAAATCTGGCGTTTGGACGTGGGGGAAAATCAAGTTTAAAACAGTCCATTATATACCAGTGGAACTAATATAAGCGTGTTAACAAGTTTACTTCAGCAACTGCATGGAGAGCAGCGAGATCTTTCTAAATATTAAATCTACATAATCTGTTACCCTACTCTTGCCCAGTTATGGATAATTTTAACAAATATTTACATTGTATTAAATTTTCTTAGTAATTCAACGATTGAGGCTAGGTTAACGATATACCATCAAATTTGAATACACGTTCCTAAATTAAATTTATATTAGATAAAATTTCCCCGTCACTTAAATTACCTTACTGTCGTAAGTTAAATACGAGCAAGCGATAGGATGAGGTACAAAGGTAATGAAATAAAAATAAGGAGCTGTATTTCGGTTAGTTTTGTGCGACATCAAAATGTAATGTGATACGCACACAATGGCCTCACTGTCCAATGTGGTGTAAATTTTATTTTATAACACAGTAGCATCTCTGACAAACAGCCCTCAGGCAGTCCGGGGTCTCAACTAATATTTGCACCCGTGTAGCCAGAGCCGGGATCGCGCGACCAAATAAATAAAAGTTTCGGTGGCTTTAAAAAAATTCTCTTTTTATTTCGACCCTCGTTGATATAATATAATTTCTTAAATTATAATCTGATCTTTCTGCTTCATTGCTTTACCAACGGATTGTATAAACTAGAATAAAAGAGAAGACACTTTTAAAATTGTAGACAATGACGATTGTGACAGTTTCTAGCCTAATTCTTATCTCAATGATAGGATTAGAAATAGCATTGTATGATAATAGTGTACATTAAAAGAGAACATTGCGGTTAAATTTTCGATACGTATGTACCTATCACATATATGCAAGCATCAAAGGTACAAAGCTTCAATGTTTTGGACGTGTTTGAATGATAAATGAAAAAAGAGTGACAAGAAAAATTTATGTTCCAGAAGGAAATGCAGCGTTGGTAAGGGACGTTCTAAATTATGTTATACCAGAGCAGGGACATACTTTAGTATTAATTCCTTTAGTAAGACGACATTAAGAGTGCTATAACTGACGTGCATGTACGTATGAATAAAGAAACGAAAGATATATATCAAAACCGTGTTGATTAGAAATAATAGTAGTAACTTTATAAAATAATCTATACTTCTCTTAGTAACTGGCATGAAGGTGTGTTTAAATTTGACTGTCCAAGGTTGATTATCTCAGACACAATGATTACCAACATTTATTGCATGGTCTCGAAATCAGTTTTCCGAGGATTTTTAATATTCATTGCCTAACGCCATTTAAACTGGCAGTTCTATCACATGACATGAATGGTGGGATGGTGTTGCAAGTCTTCAAGATTAGACGGTAAGACTCGCAACATCATCCCACCATCAATCACCATCCATAAATTCAGTAATACAC
>DWTW01001732.1:0-12098 GCA_018246275.1 Papilio slateri
AAATTCATATAGCTCCCTAAATTTTTGAAAATATTCTATCGCCTATGTTCATCGGGGATAATGTAGAATTCTAATGGCGAAAGAATTTTTCAAATCGATCCAGTAGTTTCAGAGCCTATTCAATTGAAACAATCAAATCTATCCTCTTTATAATATTAGTTTAGATAAAAATATATATCTTATTTTGCTTCTGGGTAATGTAGTTCTAACCATAAACAAACAAAACTTACTAAATTGTTGGTACTTTTCTAAAGTTAAATAATAAAAAGTAGGCGTAATCTTACAAATGCCCCCTTCAGTAGTACCCCTCAACTTTTTCTTGTACAGTTTATATATTTGTTGTTGTACCAGATAAGACATGGATATTTGTGCTGAGTATCACCATAAATACAAGCTGGCTGCTCGTATATTCTAGATCCAGAAGATAAAATAGCTGGCAGGCGTGCAACGGAACGTCTAGACTTGAGTTTTTTAACTCCGTCGCCTTTAAACGTACCCATCTTGCGGCTAGGCAATTTAAAATCCTATTCACTTGTATTAAACTCGGTTTCGGCGTAAAAATAATGTGTTAGTTGTTGGTGCTGATTGCTTTTCACGCTGTGCGGAATACGATTTCATCTATGTGCGGGGAAAGCAGTGCACTCAGTGCGTCCGAGAGGCTCACCGTAATTCGGTGGTGTTTAACCTGAAAGTCGACGTTGAGCGTACTTCTTAATTACAAATGTGCTTGCATATTAAATGAGTGGGTTCTTTTTTAATTGTACTTTTGTGCACCATATATCGTAGTATACGTCAAAGTTATGTTACATAGTAAAGATATATTACGTTTATCGTAACCTTCGCACAAAATAATATCGTAATAAAATGTGTGCTCAATGTTTAGTTTATAAAGACTTAGAAAAACTCAACTCAAGGCTCGAACCCATATTTGTTGTGGGACCTCAAACCCCTGGTTCGCCGCTCTATCGATTTGTCTCGTTGTTATCTTTATTTGTATAAGACTTTGGCTCGTATTTTTACTAAGCAGCGGCTCGCAATGGATGAAACGATGAAACCATATTCACATATACATATATGGGTATAAAAATATACAAAGGATTTGTATTATTTAGCCTTTGTTAGGAGACCTCACTGACTACACTAAGTTGAACTATGTGCTGAGAATCGTTAGACAAAAATATCATTAGTGAAATTTGTATACCGTCCTACTTTTTGTAGTGGGAGCATCAAATCAAAGCAGGTCTCATTAATGTAGGCGCTGTAGGTGCGACACAAAAAGTTCCCGGGCCGAACAGTACTCCCGGCGTGTTCTGCAACGCTTTTATGCCGTCTCACGCCTTGCAAACAGCTTGCATGTGAAGCTGTCTCGTGTTTTATCGTTTTTGTTGCATACAATTATCGTAACTTCTGTAACGGAGAGCTTTGAAATTGTTATTGCTTCGCATAGCTCCTCTTTTCCCCCTGTATATTGTTAATCTCTTCTTTCTTCTCTTTTAATTTATTGTATTAAAATCGGAGATGAAATCGATTCGCTTCGCTAGTTTATTTCGATTCTGGTTATCAATTTTGAAAGCTTTGAAGTAATAATAATCAATTTAAAGGATTAAACTTTTTAAATTCATTATAAAAACTACAAAGCTGTTGTTAAAGCGACCGAGTGTTGTCTCTGGGACGTCTTCTGCCAACACTGCCACTCACTATTGCAACATATATTTGTCTTGTTACTCTCTCTCTCTCTTCATTCATTTTTTCAACATGTCCGAACTATCAATTCTAGTCACAACATTCACTTTTAAGCCACACTTCTCCCTTATGAACCTATTTCTAATCCTATCATTCAGTCACGCCTAACTTTCTTGTTATTAATGAATATACTAATTTTTTTCTCTTTTTCTTCTTGTCCTTTTCCTACTGTATCTGGGGTCGACACAGAAGATCGTAGTCCATACTGTAACAGGTTTTGGCTATAGTTTTTTATATGGCCGGCCGCCTGTCTGAAGCCAACCCTCCTCGGCCATATATAATATTAGTAGATTATCGAAATAATTTACTTATGATTCTTTTAACCATATCCAAACAAGTTTGAAGCGTGGTTGGACATGGTTCACAATAGTCGAATGGCGGGATTCAGACCCAGGACCATGTTGTACATGTTTCGAGGTCCGCACCCTTAGCCATTAGGCTATTGGCGCTTTAAATATATTAATTATAATAGTTATTAATGAATATGATAATTTAATAACGTCTTTACATTGTCTTGTCATATTATACAATTCTTTATTTAAGATCCGTAATCATTATGATAATAAAATGGTCAATAAACAATTACATGATCATAAACTACAAATATTAGTGCTGCGACATAACTAAACAGATTGTGCCGCCATTATCTTATCTCCAGACACGTCGTCCTCGATCACAGAGCGAGCTGCATTGCGTTGAATATACGTACGTATCTCACGATAAACGTTGCGGTGAAACCAACTGGATTACAGGTCTCGATAATAGTATTCAATGACAGTAAAAAAATATTCGATCATCAGTGTCCAGCGGTAGCCTTAGTCCTTCAAGAAAGGTGCGGACTCCTTCCATAAAAGAAAATGGAAAAAAAGGACATGGAAAAATAATGCGGCACCAGTGCGTTGATCAATTTTTGTTTCTAAAAATCTACACTCCACCCCTCCCCCCCTATCTTCCTATACAGCTAATATATAGGTAACACGACACAAATTAATTCTGAGGCAGAAGGAAGCTTGCCAGGCCAGCTAGTAATGTAATACAAGCAGTGGCAGAATTTTATTATCGTTGTGTGTACACAGTATCTACATATATTTGCACAAACATACATTGTGTGTGTACATATATGTACAGATATATGTGTGGTGTATATTTGCGTTTACCAATACGTGAGTAAAGTATCTTAATAAAACCAACTCCCTTGATACATCCGTTTTTTTAATTCATGATTAACCGGTTAACATTAAATGTAAAATAAAAAAAAATTCTCGATTAATCTTTACTTTTTTTTGGTGTTATTACTTTTAAAGTGTTTAAAGTAGTTTATAAGAGAATAATGTAATAGAATTACGAATTTGCACTGGTGTTTACTTTAAAGAGGCGAGACATAGTACCTTCAGTCTGCAGCTAAGTGAATATGTTTTTAAATGTTATTTGATCAACATAAACCAAATAGATTGGTGGTTTACTTCATGAGCAATACCCACTCCCAATGAAGTGTCTTAGTATCAGTGTAAGGTTGTCAGTTCTAATGATCGTCCTATTATTCCGCATAAATCCTACGTAACAAAAACGTACTTATTATGATTTTTATGACAGTACCGTTCACAACCTTTGCCCTTAAACGATTATTATTAGTGAGATATACCGTTGAGATGACGTGACGCACACGTGACACTTGTATTTTAAATAGATAAATCATGTGCCAGGTAAATCAAACGTGCACCGATTCAAGACTTACAATGGTTCATCACGTTTTGTTATGATTCACAGGCTTCAAGGAAATGTTTGATAACGTACGATGCAGTTCCGTTTTGTGGCCAAGTATTTTTTCCGATAATCGATGAGTTTTAGTAGTGAGTCTGTTCTTTGACACGATTTCACTTTTTATCACCTCTTTGTTGATTTGACGTTTTAGATTATTGTTATCTTAGTGTGGGTGTTTTCAAACGAACACTCGTGTTTCAATGTTGTGAGTTTTTTCAGTTGGATATAACATGTCCACGCATTCCTGCTCGAGTACGAATATACTACTTACTGTAGTATAATTGACTTTTTACATTTCTAACAATCATTGTTACTCTATTTGCATATCTGGAACTCGTTATCATAATGCGATAAGTCCTAAATGATAACTAATATGACATTATTTCATCGGCACTCGTATTGCCCTTTTCTGAGCCGTATCGTTGCTTTCAATCACATTTTTATTATTTATTTATGTATGTACAGAATTATTAGGAAGCGCAGAGTTTTCGTGCATCTGTCTGTCTTCGATATTTCCACATCAGTACAAAATATGTGTACTCCTTCGTTAAAGCCGCCGTGGCACTTGCGTATCTTAAGAATTGTAACTAATACGTCTTGTAGCCTCATGATTTCAATAGCCCACAGAGGGAACCAATATAGATTACCAGCTGTATTATTTGCACTTTAACACGCGTATTAAGGAGCTACCTATCGGTATAGATACATCAAGCTATTGTCTATTGCTTTAAATAATACCGTGCCTATATTTTAAGCGAATTCTCACAAGAAAATACCGTTACACCATTGAACTAATCCCCAATCATTAATAACTTTGACGACTAATAATTTAAATGAGTTCTCAACAACAGGAAAGTAATTAAAAATACAATCAGTTGCCGGATAAAGGCATTACAGGTGGCGTGGAAAGCATTGTTTTAAAACTACCGTTGTCCGACGACCGACGACGAATGACGCGCGTGAGTCAACGATCGCCGGCGCTAGCGTCACTTATTGCTGGTGAACGATGGAATTACGCGTCAGTAAACGGATTTATATTACGTAGACACGTATGCCTTGTTTACGTTTATAGTTACACAAGTTACTCTTTGGTTTATAATGCATAAGCTAGCGCTTGACCAGGCCCACATGATGGTATGGGGCGCTGTGGTCGAATGATGATACGCACTCGTTTAGAATTAACCTATTTACTCTTGTTTTGAAGGTACTAACTATCCACCTGATAATCGGACGGACAAACTGACGCTAGCAATTTTTGTCTGGAATGTTGGTGGTCAAAGTCTTTGTTTGTGGAACTACAAATGGGTTGAAATGTATATCTATGTATGCAGCAGCCAGTAGGACTTTTGGAGAAATGTCTTAATAATATAATCTATACGACAATGTTACTATATTGTGGACATCATATATTGTTTGTGCTATCCATTCGAATTAAAATATGACGACCATAATAACAGACATGGCACGATGTAGTTAGGTAGTCTAAATGTTTACCGACGCTTTAGATTGTGTATAGAGTTATGTCTATATTTTTAAAACTGCTTTACACTCTCTTACTTTTATTTGTTAACTATTACACGGTGAATAGTGTGACCTATTTTCTAGACCTTCACACAATTCCTAGATAAACAAATACAACTGCAATATCCAAGTTTGTTACGTACGTATTGCATGATGCATAACGACTTCAATATGTAACATGCATCGATAAACAAAAGTTCTGTTAATAATTATTTTAATAATTATTTATTTTTTAGTATTACATACTCAAATATATAGATTATTATTCTTTGGATTAGATTACGAAATCTGTTTCAAGAGGATTTTAAAATCGTTATAGTAACATACTTTACGACTATATTAATACGACCGATAATCGCTAATTAATTCAATGTTAAAAATGTTGTAGTACACCATATTCAACATTTTTGGAAGTGTATCCCTCCTATTATGACGTGACCACTTTCCTTCAGTCACATCGCCATTTCACACCAGTCGGGATTACGGTGAAGTACAATTTTATTCAATATAAAAACAAGTTACTTGCACAATAGATGTTTATCTTAAAATACGAAATTAATATAGAGCATGTTTTCTTTGTAGAATTTTGTATGTAATTTAATTAGTAAGTAAATTACTTTTACTTGATATTTACTTTTATTGATTATTTGACTGGGTTGCAAATTATGTTTCTGAATGCATGTAGGTTTTGTAATTTAGCTATCAGAAAATATAGCGTACATATAAATTTTCATGATAATTGCTGGCACACTGTCACCCGTTTCGTTATCGACGATATCAAGATAACCGCCTTCGATAAAATTTTATTAGTTTCCGTGACACGGTTACCAAATGCATGCGATCGATAACTTTAGTTAGCGTGATGAAGCTTGCCTTTGTACGTTTTATTCCATTGTTTGCGAGAAATGAATTTAAATTATTAATAGGTTAAGGTGCGTTTTAGTACGAATACTTTTTTGAAGTATACTCTTTAAAATCCCATCAGTACGCAATGATGGTATATACGAAAAATCAACCCAGGTTACATTAATAAATTGCATACTGTATGTGCCAATACAAATCTAGACCCTAGGCTGGGTGCTGGCAATATAATTTGTAGAAACAATTATCTTTAATGTATCTTGATATATCGAACTATATTTTACTAGTATTTTAAAATAATTTTCTACATTTCAAAGCTCATAATATGAGGGTTAATCGAAGCGGAACACGCCATTGACCTCAGGAACGTTTCAGTTCACTAAAACGTTTTAATTGTTCCACTTCAACGGAACGTAATCTTGAATCCCATTTAATCTTGGTCAGTGACTAATTGCACATGTCTCCCAAACTGGGCCAAAACAACGGTCCTTTTCATCGTTCGAACCGTCATCTGAATCATTATACACCGCCCACGTCATGGGCAAATTGTTGGCCCAGTTTGTCAAATGTTGGCACAATCAATTTGTCATAACAATAGGAATGAAAAGTGACACCCACACACGCTGTCGCCGAATTTGGTGTGAAAAAAATAACAATGGACACTGTAACGGCACGTGCTCTATCAATTGGCGGGAAACTGAATATGTGTCAGAGGCTTCGTTTCGTATAATGTCATCTTATGTAGCATATGGAGTGGTTGGTCTAACAGTAAACGAATACAAAGGTTGATTGTGGCTCTATGCTTGAAAGTCTATTCACCCCCAGTGAGTAATTCGGTCGCTTGTGTTTACGTGACTCGCATCTATTCAACAATATTTAGTTTTTAAGTAATTCTAAATACCTTTTATCAAGGAGTTTTTTTGTAAAAAAAATCTCATTCTTTATTTAAATTCTTTTTGTTTTTTTTTAATTTAAGCTTACATTTTTTAGTTGTTAAGGGATGATAGAAGGTAATCGATCCCATCGCAGTTCCAGATGTAACAGCGGGCACTAGCTAACCTAACTCGACCCAGAAATTAAGATGTTATTTACATGAAAAGCATCATAGAAGTTTTGCTCAGTTAGGAATGGGACTAAGGATCCTCTTGTGATAGGTACAAGTGCTGAGTTGTGGTGGTAATTTCTTATGTAGAGTTTATATTCCAAGTACCTATTTAATTTAATTGCTCAGCAGACGTTTTACAGTATCAGAACTGATTGCATTTGAATTCTCCTCACTTCCTTCTAAAGTAGATAAAATAGAAGATATTTGATTAGAAATAACGGTTGTACGTCATAAACTAACGATATAATTTAAATAATCGAGTGTTTGAATGTCAATAGGAAGTGACCCGACGTCTTATCACAATAAGAGCTGTACTAATAAAAAAACCCTACGAGACTTTAATGTATTTGTTGTGATATTAAGAGTAAACAAGCGAAGAACATTGGGTCATAAAAGATGTCAGAATGGAATGGCGACCTGAGTATCATGAACATCCTTAATCGTAAGAAATTGAACACCACTCCAATTGCTTAAGATATCTTCACACGAGCGTTTGCATTCTTAACTCGACATGGTACTATAATGTAGTTTATGGTTACATCTTCTATATTTACACTATTTATAACTCCAGAACTGCTGCTCAGATTTTCTTGATGGATTTGCATTCGCCCCGAATAGAACAGAATAGCATAAAATATGAAAATTTGACGGAAAAAATATCAAGGCAATGCATTTTCCCGTACATTTTTCGTATGCGACGTTATCATCGAAAGTAACAGAATGACAGATACTACAAGGAGTATAATGAATGATTAACAAAACGAAAAATGTCGCAATCTCAAAGTACAAAAGGTTAAAGAAGCGAGTCGACCCGAGTGTGTGCAACCCATCCAGCAATTAATGTAATATCAATACAGGTAATAAGGTAACACAACATAAATAATTCTAAGGCTGAACGAAGTTTGCCAGGTCAGCTCGTTGATCTATAAAATTAAAATAATAAAGGTATCCCGCAAAAACAACTTATTTTTTTTTAATGTTGGTGTAGAGGAGGCTTGGGAAAAATTGACTCTATAATATTGTCTATTACATTTATTGAAATAGATTCATTATTTCACCCCTTTACTTTTGTAAACCTTAGCTTTTGCTATTAGGCTTTTAGGTATTTAATAATGTCTATATTTTTCTTGAATGTTTTACTGGATATAATATTGATAATGTTGTTTTTAACAAATCGCAACGTTGGTGTGAACGGACATTAAATCGGGATAAGCAATTTGATTTGGTATTCAGGATAGCGATACTTATTGTAGCTCCGAATGCAGTTTCATATAAATTTATGAACACGTTTCATGTTTGTGAATTGACATAAATGGCGAGTGTATTCATTATCTCGTGTAAATTCTTGCAATATTTATATCTTGCAATTGTTGTTGTATTATTTGTTCTGAAGAGGTAAAATAAGGCCCATCTTTATGTAAATAGGAAATAGTAGCTATCGATATGTACCAATTTTAAGCAATTGTAATGATTTTTTTGTATGAATATTTGGTACAAATCTACTGTTAGATTCTAAGTTTTACAACTTACTAATAGAATGGGGTTAAATTTGAAATATTGTAATTGCTTTTACCGTTTAAATCTACTATCAATGATCTTTCAACATTCCAACGGAGTACAAGTAAACTAGGTGAAGTTTTTCGGTTAAACGAAATACACTTGAAGTGAGTTAGTTATACTTCCGATTCAGCTTTTTAATTGGCGAAACAAGTTCGCGTAACGGAACGCTTCCAGTTATGTCTTGGTGGTATCCTTTCATATTTTGCGAGCACAGATTTATGGTTAGGTATTTTTTTTTAATTAACGTGATACATGTCTTACTGATTGAAAAATTTTAATCGGCAATCAATAAGACAAATTATTTTACCAAAGAGAGTTTTGCGTAAATTCTGCCATCTGGCTTGTCCCAGTTATTGAGAAATCGAAATTATTATTTTAACTAGTTGTGTGTTTTACTCGCCGCACTAAAAAAAGTTTTTTTTTATAAAGAATAAGCTTTAGAGCTCTGTCTTGTTGATGGATAGCGCAAGTCAGCAGCAAGAATTGTCCAAACAATTCTTCGGAATTGGCATCTTCATCTGTTTAAAGATAACGTTTGTTTGATCTAGGTCAAACGTTAGATATACTGATAAGACGAAAACAATTGACTACAATTAAACAGTACCTGTACTAGGACAAGTTATGTGGCGTAATTTCGCCGCAAATTATAGTTGGTTTTGGACGAAATTGCAATGCATAGATAATGCTGTCCCTGCGGCCTGGGGCTGTGTACTGCGTATAATTTGCAACATGTAGCAGTATATGAGCATCATCAAAGTCTCTTTTAGTTGTAAATTTATTTTAAATTCAGATGTATTTATGTAGAAACAAAAAAAATGTGCCCAAGAAAGCAAAGATCACTCATGCATATTTTCACATAAAACCTTTATAAAGTACTCGAAACGTCGTGAATGTAAATAATTTTTATAGTTTGTAAATAATAGATGGTCAATCCATAAGATTACATGAGTCCACTGATTATGTATACGTGAGATACTAAATGTGCAGAACAAAAGAGCAACGACTTTTAAACGTCCTTTAATCGTATCAGTGCATGAAAACAGTTGGAACATCCGTTATTAAGACTTAAAATACAAGTACACATAAGACTCAGCCAGTATGCCTAACGGTAAAGCCGTCCGCTGTCCGCCGGCGAATGTAAAATTGATACAGTCCGTGCACAGACAATTTATATTGGGTTTTTATACGCCTTCTGCGTTTTGAGAGAACCTGTAAATATTTATTTTCCGATCACACGGCGGCTGCATTTTTTTTACACATTCTCATGAGAACGTACGAATTATTTGATTTGTGGTCGACAATGTGTTTACTTTGAAGCGTAAATTATGTATGACTTTCTATTTTAATTATGAATAAATAAACATCGCTTTGTGGATTACATGTATGAATTTCGATTTCCAAAACAAATCTTAAAGGCCTTTTCGCAAGCGTGGCCGAATCGCAAGTTAAAGAAAACCAACGATTAAAAACAATAGTATATAAAAGTTTACTATTCATAATCAATTTATGAGGCAATCAATTATATATTTGTATAAAACTGTTTTATAACGATAATAAAATGCTATAATCTTATGCTAAATATCCGCTAACAGATTTCCCTTTCGCGACAATTCACATAACGTTAACTCTAGCTTTCTGACTCATATAGTTTTAAATGAGCCGGTTTATTGTCGTCCACCGTGTTCGCGTGTTTGCCGCCTTGTCTTGACCTTCGTCAGTAGAGTTCAGAACATTTATGCTAATCAATGGCCGATAAATGTCCATTGAGTTGTTAAATGCTTTTTGTTTTGGTAATTACATTGGATGTGGATTTTAGGTTCGTATTTAAAGCTTTTGAAATACTCAAGTTTTTTTAACAAACCTTCTTCTGTTGTCAAAATGCTATGATAGTTCTAAGCGGAAAAGTTTTAACACGGATCTCAAGAATGTTACCTATCTCAGCCTTAAATTAAAAAAGGTAATAAAATATATTTTCTAAATTAAATGCGATGCATTTTAAATATCAAGTCCCTTTGTGCTCTGCCCATCATTCAATTAACGTAATTATTGTAATGTAGTAAAGTAGTAATGTCAAAGCTAACACAGGTCACACATATAAAAAAATAAAAGCGAATTTAGGACTTCCCCCTTTTTTGAAGTCTGTTAAAAGGTAGAGAAGCAAGTCGAGATTTGTGGAGCTATTATAGTTTTGACTAGGTTTGATTTTCAGCTAGCGAGTACTAAGAAGCTCCAGATTATAGATTTACACAACGAAATTATCATATATGAAATCTAGTATGTACATTGATATGCTTCCTATGTACCCCTAGTACATTCACGACTTAATTAGCTCGGTGAAAAGTTAATAGCAATGCTGACTCCATTAGGTTGAATGGCGTAACCAACCTGATGGTAAAATACAAAGGAATCGCAACTATTTCATTAAGTATTTTAATATATTTTTGAAGAGAATGTAAGAGAATCTTATCATAATGTAAGAAGGATAGTAAATTATTAAGTAAACATTTAAAATGTATCTCATTATCACATTCATCCCATTATTCTCTCTGACACAATATAACAAATGGTGCAGGACTCCCGGACGGTTGATATTTATAAATAAATTACTGCATCGAGTACGTGCAATCCATTCTTTACCAATATTATAAAGGTCATTTTCTTATACGTATCATGTACACGCATAAATGAAGAATTATAATATCTTCGTATCGGAAAACCTTTAAAACATTAATGTTTTTCGTAATAAATATTATTGAGTGTGAGTAAGCATTATTAAAAAAAAACATATCTCGAGACTGAACTGTATGACGATGACTCAAAGTCTTCGATTTAATATCTAACTAACAGCTCGCCCCGGCTTCGCACGGGTATTTAACAGAAATGAAGCAGGGGCGGGCCGTTTTAACATAAAAAAGTAGTCATTGTGACATAACTGTAATAGTACACATGGTATTGGGGACTTTATTGTCGATATTAATGTCCTCTATAAAATTGTAAATAATTTCCGCAGCGTACGCGATATAACGATTTTTTGGCATTTTTTTCACCCTTCGGGTTACATTATCAAAGTTTTCATACGGATCCGAGTCTGTGCGCTAGATTGTCGAAAAATGTTTGTTCTAAAATAGATCATATATATTTCGATAAAAATCCACATGTTAGAAAAACAACTGACTCATGTCTAATAAAATAACGCATCTGTATCGCGTGATTGATCATACTATTACTTTAAAGAATTGGGATCGGCGCCAAGTGGAGGTGTGATATTCATTGGCGTCGTTTTAGTCGGCCGGTGCATTGACCTGCCGGTTGGCGGATGTCGATTGCGCAACTGTTGCTCAGCCACCCCGTATTATGGTGGTCAATGTCAGTGCACTATGTTGGAATACATTTTCATTCTTGTATGCAACACATTAAAGGGAAGGAATAAAGGTCTTGCTCTACACTTTTCAACGATCTTATCTAAACTAATATTATAAAGAGGTAAGATTTGATTGTTTGTTTGAATTGAATAGGCTCTGAAACTACTGGACCGATTTGAAAAATT
>DWTW01001733.1:0-12096 GCA_018246275.1 Papilio slateri
AAGAAGTAACAGTAGCTCTATAGATAAAAAGTTTACTATTTTTGGAGCTGTGGGCGAAATTCCAAAACTAAAGCAGACAAACGGAGTGGAAAATGGAAAACCATTACCATTATTGTGTATAAAATAAATAATGATGTTAACATTAATACTTTGTAGAATGTACACTAAAACACAACAAATCTGACCTTGCTGTTAATAATAAAAATGAGCTCGACTGATATAAATTGCTTCTATTCTTATTCCTGAAGTAATATCTTATGCAGGACTTACACGCTTTGCATGTAGTATTGCAGGAACTGTTAATAAAGACCAGGAATTGGGTAATGATCTCAAGGTCTTTGTAATTCCCGCATTTAATTGTTTAATGCGTTGATGTCTACAAAGTATGTCAATAATTCATGTGTAATTCTTCGATTTTAATCTTTTTAATTCCTTGTGCATTTAAAGATGAAGAACAATCAATCCTAATTATTTTTGGTTAGTCTTTAGTCTTTCAGTTCGTCTTCTTATTGGGTAAAGAGTAGCAATGAAGATCAACATCACTTCTATCGTAAATTAAAGATCTGCTAAACTTAAATATGAAGCCTAGCGTATGCAATACCATCAACCTTAAGTTTTTGAATTCGTATACTATTATATAGCATATTAACAGTGATAGAGCCCGCAACAATAACATCTGTTGCACGAAAGGGCCGGCTCGACCGGTGAAATACCACGACCTCACAGAAGACAGGCGTTAGGTAGAAGTCTTTCTGCGTTTCGTCTGATGAGTGAGGTGCCGGGGCCATAAACACCAGTCATTTTTCTGTTTCCATTCTTTTCTAATAAGGAAAGGATGGTGAGGGGAAAAGGATTTGACGGAAGAGTGGTTGGAAAGAAAGAGATAATATCCTTTTTTCTATTTATTCCGTCATTTGTCCATTGAAGTAGACAATGCATCTGCAATTCATTAATTAGTTTGTTGCAGATGCCTATGGGTAGCGGTCACTGATTATCGGGTGTATCGCTAGCTCTTTTGCCACCTTATTCTAGTGTCATCGGACTTATCAGCAAGTGCAGTGAATATTTCTTTTACCTTTATTACAGAAGAAGGTTTTATAGTAACTTTAATTAAATACCTAAACGTTTTTACAAAAGTGTCTACATTATTAAACTGGCTTCTTTGCGCTTCCAACTCGTTTCTCCGACCACTTATCGGTCCGTAGCTTCCTTTAAACTTTGAAAGGGGTATTCTTAGGTAGTAAAGGGAGGATCTCTAAAAAGCTTTTTCCGTCGCCAAAACTGTTCGGCGACGTCTCCGTTTCGGGCTTATCGGCGCATTTGCATAATAAGGCGGTAAGGATGCAGCGCGGCGCAACGCGGCAAATTATCCAATAATTCGAAGCGACGAAACCGCACATTGCAGACGCGACGCTACTTGGCACGAGGACTTCCTATTAAAAATTTAGTACATTTTTGGATTATAAAAAATAGGTAGGGACCTACTTCGTTTTCAACTAAAATCCCCAATTTTCTAACTTAGATTCTTTATTTGCCATATTTGAAATATTCTTTCAAATAATAGAGTTTGATAATTTTTTCTATGTTTTTTCTTAAATATATTTCTAGCATGTGCTTAAGGCAACCGGCTGTCACTTTAGTAGCATATTTTTTTTTGTTAATTTTGTAATGGTAACAATATTTGTACGTTCCTAATATACCTTTGATGTATATAGGATTATGAAAAGGTATGTGTATAGTTGCATAGGTTATTCATTTGGTAAATATCATATATGTATATGAATCGTTGAAATGTGTAAGTTTTCTTATTTCCCTTTCACTTGAAAAGCGAAGTTAAAGTACGGCACGTAGTCAATTTCTAACAAATAAATATAGTTTTGTCGGTCCGCTTAAAGTGGGTAATACAATATTGGTCTGAAGGGTCGCCGCGGCCAAGGTGACCGGACTCTGCTGTCCACTTGACGGCTACAAGTGCTTCGTGCGACAACTGAACGTAAGTCAAACCCGGAAGCGGGAGCGATATTCTTTTGAAAGTACACGCCATATAAAAATAAACTAATTTTACGGATTTTATCGCGTTGACTTAATGTTTTTGTTCCCGACGTTTCGTACATTACAGCACTGATGGTCACAGTCCCCACACAGTGCTGTTCTAACGCGATAAACTCTGTAAAATTAGTTCAATTTCAATGTAGTATTCGTGTAAATATAAGAAAGTACATGGCATGCATATTTTGAATTTTACACGTTTTACATAAATTATTTTTGAATATTAGTGGTACATTTAGCTATTCTTGCTTTTTAGCTATTTAGCTCTTGTGTTATTTTGCTAACTCAATACTGTTTCGCAAAAAGTTTATTTTGTCTTGCCGCACTTGAGACGAGTCCTGACATAAGTATTAATAGGTATATATGTATCTATAATACATTTACTATGATTCCATATTAAATTAATTAAAATAATACTTAAAATTATATTACATATGGCAACATTTAATATTTAAATTTGTTGCGAGCGTTCCCCGGCTATAGCCCGAACCCGTCGGGAGTTCTGAGCTTTCTATTCAAACAAAGGCGTGTCGCCGCCATCGATCGCTAGAAATGTACCACTTTCACATGTCATTATTCTTCATAACGACCTAAGTCGTACAGCCAACTGCTTCGGTAATTTACTCCTGTTCCCACACCACTATTGCGTAACCCGTGCGTTACCGGCAAACTAAGCTAAGAATAGGAACACCATAAAGTTTTACTTGGGCTTTTGAATTATGTACTTAGGTGCCCAAATTCGTGTTATATTATGATATTCTCTTATTATCAGTATTCACCATTTTTTCTCGTAATTGTCATCACTGCGTCTTTGAATGTTTCAAATCCAACGGCTTCGTGATCAGTTCACCTTCACCTTGTCGAGGGCCATTAGTTAATACTTGAAACAATGTGTATGTGATAATTGATTTTGTGAGCTATCCTAGTTTAATCTTTATCTTCTTAAATATTATCTTTATCAGACATTAATAAAATGTCAGATTAAAATAATGTGTAAATAATTTTCCCAAAAGTGTACAAAATGCTGGGTTCCGTTGTTGAAACCGACGTCAAACCTTAACCAACACACACAAACACATTACAATCTCACCCTGAGTCGTAATATGTCTAATGGTTTCTATTCAATTTCCAATTAAGGTTTGCGCCCAAGTTCAGAAAGCCGGTACTTTCTAGTTTGGGATTTATCGCTGGTGTTACTTACAGTTTTTGCCTAGCGGGGGAGATCGGTCGCTGGAACCAGAACTTAGCCTTACCTTGATAGTAGTAACTTTCATGGGATACTTATCTTCTGGACTTTTGTTTACGTTATGATTTTGACAATATAACATTTTCAAATTCGTGTCCGGCTTTCAGAAAACTCAGGACAACCGCGAAACGTTGGTCTACAAGTCTGCGTCTAGGAGAGACCGTAAGATCCTGCGGGATTATCCGGTTTCCCGGATCATATGATAGATAGGTTTGTCACGTGCTCGGCCTACGTTCAGTTGGTGTTCAGCTCACCGCTAGTTCTAATTAATGTAACTGAATAACAGCCGGTTGTAAAGTTTTAGTTGATTAGAAATTAGTAAATGTGTACGAAACGATTTTGCTGATTTAATAGAAGTTACAACTTGATGACCATACTCGTAGCAGAGTTTATAAATCTCTATCACGCAAACAAATCTATAGTAGTAATAGTACTAGTACTACTGTTACCGCGACTTCGTCCGCCTGGAAATCAATAAAAATGTTTTTTTTTTCGTAGACACACATACGAAGGTTAATCTCGTGCTTTTTATTTGTGAACTTATAATTGAAAATTACTATAAGTGAACTTTTTTTAATGACGGACGTGTTCTGGGCAATTAACAATAGAAAGGCGGTTGTTTATGACCTTAGTATTTTCGGCAACACAAAAATCAGTAGAACCTGTTTGTAAAGTGATAAGAACAAATGATATTAATAATAAAAAAATATGTATTGACGTCGGAACATGAACACATTTCACCATAATTCTGTCTATAATCAGTGTATATGGGGTTTAAGGTAAATAAGGCCTTAATAATATTAATGCTTTTTGAGCATTGAGATTTCGACGCAGTTGCATGCGTTATGGTCACGGGCTGACTGAAGTGATGTGGTAGTTGTGAAAAAATGTTTTAAATAGCCTTATCAGTTTACCTTTTTTCTGATTCTACGACCACTACTATCGTTCAAGTTCTCACTACACGCTACACTAGCTAAGTCGGCTCTCGATGTTATTTGTTGTCTGTTATGTCTGCCCTTTCGTAGGATAAAAGCCAACGAGCAGGACTGAAGCCGCTAGCGGCGCTGGCGAATACATTATTCAAAGGACGCAGCAACTGGCCCCGTATAATTACGACTGTGAATATATTGCGGGCTGGGCACGCCACATGTTAATATATCGTTCGCCATAAACATGCTCGCGTTGGACTTGTTTGACAATAGCTGTGCACAGCTTTACATATGATGTGTTCAACAAATTGCTCTACACACCGCATTAGTTACTAGATTCTGAATAATGAGATTAGAAATACCACTGTTAGATAGAGAAATGTGACGTGGGTAGGTGGTATTAGACTGAAATTGAGAAATCGAAGGTTCAGGCAACTGAAGAAGATGAAAGGCAAAGTGACAAGGTAGATTTATATCGCAAAAGTGACAAGACATGAGTTAGTAGGGTTCATCCTAGGCGAACTTATACCGACCAAATTGATGAAATACTAAAGTAGAATGTATATAGAATAAACGAGTAAGATTTTCCACGACCGTGCCACGTGACATGTTGTGTACTTGGTCTTAATTTTACTGAAGCAAAATACTATAAAGGCAAATTGAAAATCTCCGTTTTGTTATTTATAATTGGGAAACATTTGTTTTGGTCTAATAGTAGATCCCAACGTCAACTGGTCTTCATCCATTCGTATTAGATATACCGCGCCTTGGAACGAAGCGAATCTTCGTTCATCGTACGTACGGCAAAGGGCTGGAAAAAATTGCCAGTCAGTGTTTCAGTCCAATTATGATATTATGGACCTTCAAGAGAAGAGTGAAAAGCCGTAGCCGTAGAAACTGTTACTAGAGTATGATCTATGATCTGGGTGGTCTCTAAGCCTTCCTGTAGGACTATGCTTATCCATCTCCTTCCTTTACGACATGTTAAGCCGCACGATCCGAGAGGGACGCAAGACAGTGATCCTTATAAAGCCTTGACACTCCGAAATTAATGTTGTTAGAACCAACGAACGTAACGTAACGTAGAAATTTTAAGTTATATCTGGATCTAAGACATATTTCTCTATATTATATTGTATACCTATTATATTTGTATAGAGGAACAAATTAAGAAGCAGAAGATATTATCTGCTATGCTACGTATATGGGGAGAAAGGAATAAGGAATTCTTAGACATACTAAATCGGAAACAAAACTAACCAAAGACAATCAGTACAAGATGGACAGAAAGAAAGTAGTACGACAATAAACGCTTAAAAGGATGTAAGAAATGTCATTCGAGACGTATTTATGTTAAATACATACCTTTGGAAGTTTTTTCGCAAACAGCTGCTTAAAAACTGGATTTAGATAACGGTATCGACTCTCGACTCAGTGAAATCTTAATGCAACGACAATGTAAGCTGACTATAAAGAGACATTGACCCAGTATTAAGTCGTGTATTCACTTGTGCACTGGTAACGTCTAATTAAAGACAACCGGAATGTGTAAACGGGTTGCTTGATCTACGCAAAAATTATTTTCATTGAAGTATCGTTCAAAGATTTGAAAGAGAAATAGCAAAAAGCAATACTAGTGATGCTCCATGAAATAACAATAGTTTTACGGACAATCAAATTAATTGTAATGCTAACTACCATTGCTGTCATAAGGAAATAGTACGTTAATGTGGTTTTTTCGATTGCCCTCACTATATCATAATTCCCACTTGGGGGAATCCTGCTCACGATGTCTTTTGATGAAACTGTGAAAGGATAGGAATATCATCAGTACTCGTATACACAACAAAGCTCGCATTTCATTGCAATTCTATTTCCAACTTCTTCACAGTTTTACTGCATATGGAGTGGTAGTCTTTTTACAGTTTTCGCACCTCTATTTTCCGTATATATTAAATTAAATATATTAGAAACGATATACTGCTAGACGTTTTGAACGTTCTAAATAATATAATTACGCAATAGGTGGTAATACTTAAAATATACACCGTCTACACCTAAGTTTCTCATAAATATATTAATAAGTTCTAGTCTAGGCAGCTCAACTTGCGTCGGTGACTGTACCGTGAGAATGGTACAGGCGCCAGGCTTTAACAACCTTTTAACAGCATGCAATAAAAGATTATTGGTTCTTACTTGAAAGACTTAAGAGTTATTATCGATTTCCTCGACTGTAAAACATTGAATGGCTAAAAGATAACTTGTATAACATTACAAATATATCCCACCCTGTATCTGTAACTATTTATCTGCTTATTTGATGCTTTACTAATGCTGAATCCTTAACGATATCTTCTATTTCGACGTGGCGGTGCTATCTTTTTATTGATGGTGGAAAGCTGAACAGCGGCTAGGTTTTATTGAATTATTAACCATAATTCGTTTATTATCTTTGCCTGTGTTCTCACGTAACTTATACGTGCTCATTATGTAATGTATGAAGGCTCTATAACTGTCCCTTTATGCTTTTTATTGCCTTTATATCACATTTTTGTATTACACTCGTATTTCTATGTTATCTAAATGTTTATCTATGTAAGCGTTTATATTCTACCGTTTATATCTATGTGATTTTTTTTATTATAGACTTCTGTGTATTTCTAATGGCTTGTACTTGAATTGAATGGGGTATAAAAATTTTTTTCACTTCCCAAATGGATTAACTCCCTCAATTACGCAAAAGTTGTGGTAGCAATAACCAATTACTCAAAATACATATCCACATAATATATATTTTCCATATGTTTTAAGATAAAATGTACACATGCAATATAATAGTTTACCTCGTATTTTTGCATATCTAATTTAAATAAAATTAAAAAAAAAGCAATATAACTGTAATTTTTAGTTTTGTGGAATTAATGGATTTTGGAAATGAAGCCATCCAGAATCCATTTGTTACTTTATTTTTTAAACGCTAGTAAAATAAGTATTGAAATAAGACAAACGTACCCCTAAATTCAAATGGAACGGCAGTGGAAGGGCATCAAGATCTGTCTACCCTGATTTGCCAGAGATGCAATAGCTATGCAATGTAGTTCGACTATTTAGGCATTTATTTAACTAGACGCTAGATTGCCATTCGTTGAACAGGTGAGCGCGGTTTTTCTATAAATAACAGCGGGTCCCTTCACTTACACCCACGAGGATCGAACCGGCGCCTGCCGCTGGGTGCGACATTCCGACACCGAGCGACAACCGAGCGTCGAACTCTGCGTCAACCTGTCCGCGAAACTTGAATACATTATTGCTGGTGCTATATGTTTAAAGGGAGCTGTATTTGCACTTGTTTAACGCTTGTTTGGAAAAATCCGAACTGTTTAAATATATTGATACTATAGGATTATCATTCTTGTGATAATCCCTTAGTATCAATATGGAAACACGACCGTTAAGAACGGTTTACTGTTTAGCTGTACTGTACTGTTTAACTGTACCTAAAACTACTAATAATATAATTAGTTCAAAATAGTGTATAATACAAAAATAATCCTTTGTGTGTTTTTGAATTTGAAGTAATGTAGTGGTATTTGCTATATCAAATTATAAATATATTGTTTGAATAATAATTTCCGTGAATTAAACTAACAGGGCTTCTTGGGTCTATAACACTTAGTCTGTACTATGAATCTTTCACAAAGTATCAGTTGGACGATCGCCATATTGATCAGTTACACAACTTTTTCCAATTAAGATGAAGAGGCGGACTTCACAAACATTCGCCTGGCCGACATCCAACCGTTTCTAGTTTGACTTACTTTGAACTACGCTACGTACTCTCCAATATCGAATTTGTTATATTTATTACGTATCCTGCCGTTAACGACCGACTTCGACCCAGATTTCTTTATTTTTTATGTTTACGTGTAAGTGTACTTACGAAGGTGATAATTGAAGGGATTAAACTTGTGCAATTTCCACACATCTTTATTACTTTATCGACGCAAGATCTTCATTAAATCGCCAATGAAATCGATATTCATATCTTGAGATACCAATATTATTACATACTCTCACCACAAAGGTTTTCTTTATTCTCTGTTCACAAAATATAACAAAATAGTTAAGTATAAAACTACTAGACAATCAATTTTTGATAAATATTCAGCCTTTCTTTAGTTGAGCTTAATTAAGTCGAGTTTAACAAGTTTCTGTTAAATAGAATATCTTATTGGGTGATAATAATTTTCTCCATGCGACGTAAATAATAAATCAACTTGCTGTTTATTTGCACGCGACATTACTTTGTTTGGCACGTGGCTTATATCACGTGAAACTTTATAATAATGGACATTAACTCGGGGCATGTACGTAATGGACAGGTCAGAGGCTTCGCCCACTGCGGCACCGCCCAGTAACACTTATAATTGTTTTCATGTGCACTGACACGAAATATTATCACGTATAAATTATAGTAAATTTAATATATCTTATCACAATGTGTTGAGGCATAATTTGTCGTGTTTGGTCAATTGTATATCAACGTATAATGTTTTATATATGATGAATGTGGGTTTACTGAAATAACTTGGTTTAATATATAAAAACGAGAACTAACATAATAAACTAATATTGATTACCAGATATTAGATACCAAAAATGGTCAACGATTTATACATCCTGTACAACAAGATTTCTGTTAATTTACACTTTTAGGAACTAAGTTGAAGACATTTATATTTAAATTACTTGCGTGAAATTAAGCTCAGGATCGTCTCTTTTGTTGTTATTCAAATAAAATGATTTGCAATGTCTATTCGTTCGAAAATAATATTAAAATGAAATCATTAAAATACAGATTTAAAACTAGTCTCAATAAATCGAGTTTGAAATGCGACTCTCGAGCTGTCCAATCATAGTATTAAGATGGCGGCCGGCTGTCAAATGCAAGTTTCAAGATGGCGCCGGCAGGACATTCAGCTGTTTACGAGCAATTAACTTTATTTCAGAGCATCGCGAGGCGCGGTTTTATGGAGCCGCTTAGTTGCCAGTTATTACATTTACAAATGGATTCTTCTTTGTTACTTTCGCGTTTGATAATTTCAAAAATAACAGTTAACACGTTGTTTAGGAACATTTGAATAATAAAGTACAGATAGATGAATTACAACCATTTGTATGCAAATATGAAATAGAACTGTTTTTGTCTTTCTATTTTCCTGTACAGTCTAAAAGCTGGGCATATAAGCTAAAACGTTAGTCTATTATTCGTATATCCTTCGGCTCAATTTTGTGCAAAGCTAAAAAATTTGTTTTACTTTAGTTCCATTTTTAAAGAGACAGAAATAATAATTTAAATCGATTAGAGACCTTATTTTGTATATAAGGAGATGCATTGTTCTTTCTTATACGTTCTAGTAACATCGATGACAGTAAACTGACAAAATATATAAAGCAAAATAAAATCGATAACAAGTCAGTTGTAACTATATCAGCTATCCAGCGTTACTGAAGTGACTGCGTTAACACGAGTACGTTAACTGGTAAGCAGAATTAATATGAAATAAAGATCGGACATAATTGCACTTCTTACTGTACTTGTCTTTTGTGTGAATGTAAAATGGTAACAAGTAACTACTATTTATATTATCGCCATCTATTGCCACAAAACTAAAGCTTGTACTAAGATATATTTACTGTTATAGTAGAATAGCGAATTTGAATTTACGAACTTAAGTTTAACTGACAGCATCGTAAAGTATTCCATTATGCTATTGGCTCTTTAAAATGTATCAATATCTTATACCGTTCAGTAATATAGGCCTTGTTACCTAGTGCAATGTTAGTGGGATGCGGGCAAAGAGTAAGACTAAATCTCATAACGCTAGATAACCTTCGCAAACCATAAGCGATAACGTTAAAACTAAAATTGCAGGTATATCAATGACAGAAAGATCGTTCTTTCCTTGAGCTTCTTGTATAAGTTTAAAAATATCAACAGTACGGGTAAAAATGGTAAAGGTACTAATAGTTTATAGACAATGTCAAATAAAAGATTTCTAAATGTTGACATAAAAGCTGATGATGTCATAGACTTCCTATTATTTTTAACGAAACTAAAATATATAATTATTAGACTTAAGAAAGGTCTACACGTAGAGAAATTGCCGTTATCAAAAGAAGCTTACCTTTTTTTCGCTTCAAATCATACACATAAATACATATAATCGAATAGCAACTGATGTTAATTAATCTTACATAATCAATTATACGTATACAAAAGAATAAAAAATACTGTATCGAAGTTGATTACCTTAAAGATACATTTCTAATGAGCGAGCCCGACTCGACTTCAAAGTGCGATGTCTACGCAAAAAATAGCATTGATCTATGATCGGTCACGAGATTGCGTGATCTGTTGCGCAAGCGGCCACTGGCGCCATCTAGCGTGATCTACAGGCGCCGGCTCGCTGCCTCATTACCACTTATCGCACCAATGCAAATCCGACAACGGTTTAATTAGGTCCGCCACAATTTTTCGAGTCTTAAACCGGACGCTGTAACTAGCGTCATAGAATTAATAATGTAGACAGGACAATTTGCAAAATATTTTAAAACATAAACACGAATCTTTTTTAAGTAGTAGAAAGATATAAATAAAAATTGCGGTAATCTTGAATCCTCAAACTAGGGTTCTAAATACTAAAAATAAAAATTGCCAATTTTATACCGGGATTTATTTCGTTGCAACATTTTGTCTCATTATCTGTAACTAAAGTAATTGTATAAACACACATAACAACCAAACGTAGGCCAATTAAACACTTTTGAGGTCAGCACTGTCGTATTAGAAAAATGCATTAGTGATTGCGAATCTTCCTGGCCGCCAAATCAAAGCATTCAGTTATTATTAATTAACTTCTGTTTTGAAGTTATTAGACATGTCTTTTAGAAAATTTTGATAATAGCCTGGTTACCCGTTAAAGCTAAATTTTAGTGTAAACAGTCCGGTTCACTTGTCGCACCGGGACGGCTGCGTGGGCTGTTCATCGATTGTGACATTCAAGTTGCTTTTTCTTCTGCGTGGGCAGGTAATTATACGTCCGAGGTTAATTTATTTCATTGCTCGCGCTCCGAACTAATGGTCCTGTATTTGCAGTATGATCTGAATGCGATCGCGAATCAAAAGGCATGTCTGGTACAATCCGCTACGGCTGAGATATCTGAACGAATTATCGCTAAGGATTATTATCAGTGTCGAATGGACTTCGACGGTGTTGCCACCTGTTTGCAGTTACTTGAATGTTGTTTATCTTCTTATTTTAATTATAAAGACACGATCTACACAGCCTATATTTATCATTGAAACGATATGTAGATACCTTGTGTTCTCTTGTTTCAGGATATAAGTTGACCTTATTCACATATTACGTTAAAAGAAAATTCAGTGTCAGCATTACAAATACGACATCACGTGCTCGTAGTAAAAAATATCGTTCTATAAGAAAGTGCTGCTTTACATTTTAATACATTTATTATTCATCCAACTTCTTATAATATACATTGAAACGCCAACACTCCAGTTATATTCAAATTTTATGTAAAAGTAAAAAATACATTAATATTTCATAATTTATTTTGACGCCTCTGTTTATTGCCTTAGTCTATACTTTTTAATGACGAATAAGCATAAACTAGAAGCCGTTAAATTTATGTGTTAGTTTATAGTTAGTTAAAATTACAAAAATAGTTTGATGAGAACCATTTTCATAAATCGTAAATTTATTTCCTTATGAAACATTCTACACTTTTATGGATCGAATAAATTGAAAGGTAATTGTTTTCATTAAAATTTTCTTGCCTCTTTAAATG
>DWTW01001734.1:0-12090 GCA_018246275.1 Papilio slateri
AAAGTAGTAGTATTGGGCTATGCTCATTAACTTCACGTATCGGAACTTATAATTGAGATAATTAATAATGAAAAGACATTCGACTAAAGTCTTTTAAGTTAGTGATCATTCATCACACAAATCATTGAACATTTGAAAAATAGTGATTAATCACTACATCCAAGCACCATGATTTAAAACTGATTCAAGGGTTTTTTACAGGGGTGGCCAAGTCCTTAATAGTCCGAGCCATTTTACAAAATTTGAAATTTTTCGCGAGGCGCAATTAAAATTATATCCGTAGCAAGAATGATACAAATTGTTTTCTCCAGGTACTGTGTCAAATTCAAAATCGGTCGGGAGATGGTCGATTACGGACGATTTCGCCACTGTTTATGTTCGTTCGTGCAGTATTCTTTGAGTTATATCATTCCTAACTCGAACGGAAATGAAATTTCTTACAACGTTGCACTTAGTCTTTCATATTTGTTCTCAGTAATTTAAAAAACATTTTGAAACACATACGGAACAATCATTTATTTTTTTCAATATAATAGCACAAAAATGAAAAGGGAATTTGGAACATTAAGAGCCACAAAGAATCCTTCATGTGGCTCGCGAGCCGCAGGTTGGCCACCTCTGGTACCAGCACTATGGACTGGACCCTTACATTTTACTACGCTTTTTTTTTATAGCGATTATCTCAACTTGCACGCAACAAAAACTATACATGTGCACAATTTTTTAATTGTTTTAAAGTTAAACGCTTAATAATTACAGCTTATGATATTTTTCCATATGAACTAACTGAATTTATAAGAAATTTAAAAATAGAAACCTTAGCCGAAAGTCAAATTGACAATTATTTTGGTCTGTCTAAATTAACAAGAGTATGTATTCTACTTTAAAAAGATAATTTCTTACGTTTTAATCCCTCGTCGAGTTAAAAGCATTTTAAAAAACCATCATAAAAAAAGCCGGCGCACCCATAGGCGCGAAGTTGTTTACAGTATTCTCCAAGTCAGTATCGCGCAAATATCGGATCGGTCGCCATTTGCGCCACGAAGGCTCCCAAATCGGTCTTGTGTGCAGTGAAATTATAGGTTATATAGTTTATGTTCAATTATCACTTATCAGTGCAACGAAAGCAGAAAAATTATAAAACAACACATCTAAACACTGTTCAATAAGGAAAAGGAGGGTAAAGTTCATGATATGAGTGAGTAAAATAATAATTTTCATATGTTACGTAGAAATCGACACGTGCATAAACTTTGAATTTTATTTAGTTAGATTGCATTTGATCTGTGTCTGCGTGTTAGCCGCGTCGACTTTGCACCGTAACGAGCGTAATTTTTATTGAAAGATTGACCACCTAGATTATGTTTGTTGATTGTATAGCGAGGCATCTATTTTGGGTTCGACTTTTTGTTCTTACGAATTTCGACATAACTTTGTATTGGCCCCGTTTTGCAAATGAAATGTGTGTATCGTTCTCGGACGCACTTACGTGGTTAGATTATTTGTGAGAGGCGGAGAAAGTGGAATATTTTAAAATAGTTGTCCACATTTCATTGTTGACAATTCCGTAGCATGTTTTATCTGCTTCTTCATAACAAACTTTTAGTTTATCAATCCAAGGATCTTGGATATTATTTGTTTGGTGCTATATTCATATAAGAAATGACCCTGAATCTATTTTGAACTAGTTTGATAGGTAATCTGCTTAGACTTACGCAGATGTAGGTCAGTTGTGGTTTTGAATGGGTTTCAGGTAAGCTTTGCTTTAAAGAGGTGGTAGGCACCGCCTGTCTCTGCCCACCCCTCGGGGTTACGGTCGTGAGCGCATTTTATTTTATAAAAGTTTAGGAAAGTTGATGCAAAAGTTGTAAATAATTTTCATTAATAATCTTATAACTTATTCTATTTAAGTTTAATTAAATCTTGTGCAAGACAATGTTTCATAACAAAAGATAGTTGTTTCTCAGATCATATCCTGATCTATAAGGCTACTTCCAAAACAAGTTATTAGCTTAAATAACAAGTCGTTATTGCAATATTTAATGTCCTTCAATTGAAACTCTTATTGATGCAATATTCTACTTAGCATATGGGACTATAAAACTTAGTTTTTTATTAAAAAGTTTATAAACTTTGATAATTTATAACTTAAAAACTTTTTTATATAAATAGTTATACTAAAAACTCATCTAGCCTTGGTAGTATAGAGTTATGACATGAGGTGTGGTGTCAGATGCTACAGTCCCCCTGTGACAATGAGTGCCGTAAAATACTTGAAAAGTTGGGAAGAAAAACATGATGAAATCCATAAAATTAGTTTAATTTTGACAAGGATGAATTTAAATGTATAGATGTAGAACAAAGAGAGGTGAGCCTGGACCATGCTTAATGAAAATCCACAGTCTCTGTCTATCCCTCTGGGTTATGGGCATGAGTCACTTTGTTCGTACTTACCAAGAGTTACTTTTATACTGCTGGAAACATTCACCTAAAACATGTTGTTCTCTCTGGTTTTTTATAGAGAAGGAGAGAGATGACACAACATGTTTCATTTGATGTTTTATAGCAGTGTAAACTCATTTACTATGATTGTTCAATCTCAATTAAAGTTGTAACGGTCTGGACATTACAACACATCTTGCTACATAACCTCTCGATAAATTTTCACAATTCATTTATTTGTCATTTAAAATCAGAGTGTGCTAATAGAGTTAATGCTGTTGAGATGCAATCCTTAAGAAGTGTGTTAGGTGTGACCTTGGATTAAAAATAACAATATAAGGTAAAAGTGTGGCTTAAAATTGGATGTTGTGAATAGAATTGAGAAAGGTATGCTTTGGTGGTTCGGGCATGTTGAAAGGATGAATGATGAGAGAGTAACAAGTCTAATTTATGTTACAAAAAAAAGTGAGTGACAGTGTTGGCAGGGGACGTCCAGGAGAACTTATATCGATCAGATTAGTGACATACTAAAGAAAGGCAATATAAGGAGTATCCGTAACCGACAAGCATGTATGCATAGATGTTTGGATATGGTAGAAGCGATGTTTGCCACGATTACTCCAAATGGAAATCCCGTCCTACTTACCTCTTTTGGTTAAGGGTGTAAGTACATACAATAATTTATTCAAGAGTTCATAACTAAAGAAATTAATGGATCAAAATGGAAAAATGTATTTAGACTATTTAAAGCAAATTATCATAAACAAGTGCTGCCATAAAAGGAAAACTATTTAACACTTGTAGTGTACACACAAGATTTTTAAAAAGTCAAAATCCTTGCGTAGCCGTGATATGAGAAAATATGTTTGTTCTCAGAAATAAGAGCACTCCCAGACAAACTGAATGCAATAACCAGTTGGGATACTACGATTTGGGTTTTTCCGAAATCCAAGTCTATATTTATCACAATTTTATGACACAATTTTGTTACAAGTTAATTAAAAAAAAAAAACCAACTGACTGTACCCCTATGGTACTTTGAGGAAGACTATGAATCTAATGACACCTGATGCTTTTAAATTGTTCTTGCCGTTTAGGCTACAGGAGGTCTGATTTTGAAGGGTCATATTCTTACCTGGAGTTATGGCCATGAGTCACTTTGTACTTACCAAGAGTTACTTTTACACTGTTGAAAACATTCATCTAAAATATGTCATCTCTGTTTTTTTTATAGAGAAGGAGCAAGATAAGAGCATGTTTTATGTGATGTTTTGTAGCAGTGTAGACTCACCATTATGCTCGTTTAGTGTCAAATGTTTGGAAATTGTTGAGAGTCATATTCTTTCATAGTCAGTCAGGTTTATTGTTTTTTTTTTAATTATCTATTGTCTGATAGTTTTGAAATATTTGTACAACTGTTAAAATTTAAGGCGTTTCTATCTACGCATCAATAGTCTAATGGTTAAGTGTGCGGACTACAAACAGGAGGTTGTGGTTGAATCCGTAATTCAACTATTAACCTGAACATAGCGCAAGCTTTAGCTTAGTTGGAACGGGTAAAAGAAATTAGTGAATAATTTCGAAAGTCTACTAAATTAATATTTAATTTCTGTCCGTTTCAGTTGTTCGGTGTACCAGATATGAAGATTGAAGACGGGCAAAATATATTTACGATATCAGTGCCTAAGAAATTACCTGCTAACAAAAAGTAAGGTTATAGTAACCTACCAAGTTAATCTCATCCAGTATATGGATAAAAGAATTATTTAGCCAGTTAAACAAGAATGAAAATTCCAGAGACGTCAGCTAATATTGGTGCTTATTATGGCAACGAGGATAACAACGGGCAGTGGCAGGTATGCGGCAACACTTTTTATTTTTTAAGTAGAATGGCAGAGACTTATATGGTCATTTTTTTGTATAGAAGAAAGTGGCAAATGAGCTAGCGGTACACCCGCGATATTAGGTGACAGCTACCCATAGGCATCTGCGACAAACTGACGAGTTACAGATAAATAGAGAAATAGGATATTTCCTCTTCCTATCCATCCCCTCCTCCGTCAAATCCTCTTCCCCTTCCCATTATTTCCTTATCTGTAAATATTCAATACATCGTATTGAACATTTTTTTGACCAACTTCACTAATGTAGATAATGCATTTTTATTCATAGTTTTTGATTATTTTAGTACATATTATGTGCATTTGTTTGTATATAATTATTTCCTATTGTAAAATTTTTTTTTTTTAAGTTTTATATCATTAATGACGTTAATTATGTAATAAAACGCAAGCTCTCTATTGTGTTGTTTAATTTACTAAATTCGACATACATAATGAAGTATGATTTGTACTTAGAGTGTAACATATAGAATCTTTGGATCATTGGATCATCATCATCATTGGATCTATAATTTGTCAGATTACAAGGTACTCTTTTGTAAAAAAAATCCGGACTATAGGGGGCAGTACTCTATAATACGACAAATTCGATAGTTCGACACTGCCCTGCGAAACGTTTGTCGGATTACTGGGACTCCACTGTAGTTAGCTTACATTTTGTTGGTTTAATTGCTAATAAATCTGTGTGTTCTGTAACATTTCTTGTGTGTAAAATCTTCAGCCGAACGGCGTCATAATCGACAACGGAGTCGGCGGCGGCGTGGTGGGCAGCGGCGACGCGGGCGTGCACCGGCCTCCTGTCTACCCCGTTCATATACAGAGAGGACATATTCCTGGTGAGTACATCTTCATATGAACAGACACTAAGGAGCCCTACCGCGGAAATATTCCTAGAAGCTGCTAGATCTTCCTATATAAGACTCCCTCGGGTGCCCTAGAGGGGACATATTTCTGGAAGGTGCTAGATCTTTCTGCATAAGACTCCCTCGGGAGCCCTAGAAGGGACATATTCCTGTTGAGTAGATCTTCATATGAACAGACTAAGGAGACCTACAGGGGAAATATTCCTGGAAGATGCCAGATCTTCATACATAATGAGTCACTCGGGAACCATTGTGTTAGAATATTAAAAACTTGATTGCTTCTGGTGGTCTTCTGGGCCTCTAAAGGTCTCCGTAATAATGCCCATATTTTTAAAAGGATGAATGGTACCAGTGTTACAGAGTTTCTATTGTATCTTTATATTGGACAGAGAAAGGGATAGAGTAAACTAATTATAGTTAAATATTTCCTCTCTGGAGAAGAATACGAATTTAACCAAATCTCACTCAAAATCGGTCAAGCTGTTTAGGCTGCAGGTCACAATGGGACGGACGTACAAAACCCTTCTGTCAGCCGGGCATATATATATATATATATGTGTGTTTGTCTTTAGGTTACGTGATGGCGGAGGCCTACTACCCCCCGGCGGTGTACCCCCCCGCGCCGCCCGCGCACCCCGCGGCCCCCGACGACTTCGAGGACTACATGTGGATGGAGAACGAGGAGGAGTTCGATAAACAGGTAACATGTCACTAGCATCACGCCCGTGACGCAGAGGGGTGGGCAGGACAACAGTGGAGAGATTTTCGTATGCAACCAACCTGGCACAACTCTCTCGCTGACTGGAAGTGCTGATGGAATTCTAGTCTAATATATATATAAAAGGCTATGTGTGTATGTAATTTAATTTAGGCCTTTACACCTGACATAAGTTATGCCCGAGGAGGGTAGGCAGGCAATGTTCTGGGCCGTGAAAAAGCTATAGCCAAAATCTGTTACGGTATGGGCCCCATATTAAGGGGGGAAAGGGGCAGGAAGGAAAAAGTCATGAATTTGTTAGCTATCTGTGGAAAAACATGAATCAAGAATATAATCGTTCAGTCAACAATAAAAGTGAATTCATTTTTAATAAAGCATTATATTATTTTATATATATATAAATCGCGTTTTGAAAAAAAATCATGTTTGTCCGGGATAAACTCGTAAACTATTGAACCGATCACGATGAAACTTGGTCACTACGTGTAAATTGGTCCAACTTAAAGGATAGGACAGTTTTTATCTCGACTTAATTTTATTTTTGCAAAATAAATACTATAATTATTAATAAGTTCCATAATTTTCTAACAAATGGCGGTGTAAGTTGGTTTATTGACACAACACTTCGACATCTTCTGTCATATAGATAATTTTTAGTGCTACCCGACCCCGGGGCGGGCCACTATTAATTTTATAACTGACAATCTCCTGACAACCGTTTGACACTACAATGTGGCGGCCTTAGTTCCGATTCGCCACTTCACAGATAACATATATATTTGATTGTTTTTTTTCTCGACGACAGGTTATGCAGCAGCTGGAAGAGGAGGCGTTGATGGAGCAGTGTATAGAGGCGATGCTGGAGGACGAACAGAGGGAGCGGCAGGGGCCGGTGCCCAATGGACACAACAATCACTGCCCCACGTGAGTAATACAGTATGTGGACCTCCCTCAGGGTCCAGCAGAGATCGGTGACCTGTGTGTGATCTAAGACGGCAACCTTGATCAGATCCATCTCGTGGGCCTGTTCTGAGTTTTGTGACTCCTTCGGCCGTCCGTTCTTGAAATTTGTACGGCCTATTGTAGTTTAAGTTTATGAATTCTTTGGGCGATGCCAATAACTTTGTCCTGATATCTGGATAAAATAAAAATCTCGTTTTTAAATCAACGCCATCTAGTTAGAAAGTTGTGAAACTGGTTTGCTTTACTAGAGCTATTCTTTATTTAATTTTCAAACTAACTATTTATTAACCAACTCTGATTACTCGAGAACTTTTTGCATGACAACTTAGATCATTGTATAGATAAAATAGAAATCTAGTTTTGAAACAACGCCATCTAGTTCGAAAATTGTAAAACTAGTCTAACTTTACTGGAATTATTCTTTATTTCATTTTCAAACTTATTAATCAACTCTTACTACTCCCGGACTTTGGCATCTTAAAACTTTTCGCTATTGTATTTAACGCCATCTATTTGGAAATTGTTAAACTTTATTTTTTTTTTTAATTTGTTATCTATTTATAATAATGAACTATGTTATTGCAGGACAAGTAACGGGCAGGCATCTTGTTCATTGGAAGAGACAATATCAAGATCGACGCTCAATCCGCTCGCAGCGGAGTTCGTACCGACGCGAGTGAGGCCGCCGGCCGCCGCATGTATGTGTACACGACTTCGCTTGAACGGTTTTTTTTTATAGAATTGAACATTATTTAATTTACTTTATGTACTAAATTCGACAGCTGAGGACAAGCCAGAGAAAAGCACAGAAGAGAAACCGGCAGAGGAAGTGCAGAGTCCGAAAGAAGTCGCGCCGCAGACGGAGAATGTTGACAGTAAAGAAGATATTGTAGTGGAAGAGAAGAAACCTGAAGGTATGTCTCTTGAAAAAGGTGTAGGCAGAGATTACAGATTTCAATTCGTATACTTTTATATTCCATTGTATATTTGATAAATTATACTCTTCTTACTTATATGAGGATCTTTCGGATTTTTATTCCGGTAGATTTCGATTTGGCACACTTCTGGCACACCTTGTATCTCACCAATCTGGTGGGTATAAGTTCGTCTAGGACGGTGACACCCAAAGCGGTTCAGGTGAAGCCCCTGGGGACCGCGGGAGACCCTGTGGGGTGTACGGTGGCAGGGAAAGAATTGAGGGTTCACATTTTGTGAGACCACGAAATTTTTATCAGGTCTCGAAAGTGAAGAACAAGAAATGTTGCATATTCTATATTCAGTGTTGAATTCGGTAGAAATTTACCAGCAAAGGGTTCACTGGAACCAGTTAAATTTTTAATAAAGTGAACCGAATGCCTATGGGTAGTGGTCACTTGATATAAAGTGAACCGAATGCCTATGGGTAGTGGTCACTTGATATCAAGTGAACCGGATGCCTAAAGGTAGCGATCACTTGATATAAAGTGAACCGAATGCCTATGGGTAGTGGTCACTTGATATCAAGTGAACCGGATGCCTATGGGTAGTGGTCACTTGATATCAAGTGAACCGGATGCCTATGGGTAGCGGTCACTTGATATAAAGTGAAGCGAATGCCTATGGGTAGTGGTCACTTGATATCAAGTGAACCGGATGCCTATGGGTAGCGGTCACTTCACTCACAAAATTACTTTTATTTCACAGTACCAGACCCGAGCGAGACTCCGGAAGTTAGCGCAGCGGACGTCCAGCTGATATCGGACAGGAAACCTAAAGAAACCAAGAAACCGGAACAGAAGAAACCTGTCAAGCAGGAGATAAAGCCGAAAGTGAAACCGGTGGTCGTCAAGTCTGAAACTAAAGTGCCGCAGAAGAAGAAAGAAGTTAAGACGGTGAAGAGTGAAACAAGAGTGGAAGAGAAGACGGAAGAAGTTTTCGTAGTGGCAGAAGTTACTAAGGTGAGATGGAGACTTTAACTGAGACTAACTTCCACGTTATAAATGGGATAGACAGAGGTAGTAATAGATCTGAACTTACTATATATTTGAGAATTTACCATAGTCAGAAAGAAATGTGTGATTTTTGGAAAAATACCATAGAAATACTTTTTTCTGTTGACAGGAATGATTTACCGGACCCATGTTAGGGAAAGTATCCATACTATGTGACCCGTTCAGGAGGGGGGGTGATCAAAATACCATGCTTGGTCACAGTGGGGGGTTGGCTTAGGTTTTTCGTCGTGTAGTCGATATCCCCCAGGGAAATCTTGCTCTTTTTCGAGCTATACTGCTTGAATTAAATTCAAATATGAGTCAAATTGTATTTTTTTTACTTTCTGTTTGCTAAAATTATGTTTAGGTATTGGGATGTAAAAACTAGAGGGCGTATACTACGGGTGGTCACGGAGGAGAGGGGCAGGGATAAAAATTGTTAAAAAAATGGGTCACTTTTCCTTATGGCTACTTAGGAAGCTGTTGTATAATAAATCTTTCTTCAGTTAAGTGCTCTCAAACCTGGATAGAATAATAAGAATAATTAAAAATAAAAAATGATCGACTTTATTAGTTATTTCGTAGTTTAATTTTCTTTTAATTATATTTCCAGCAATCACCGCCACCGATCTCGGAGGAAGCGCCCTCCGGTGTGAAACCCATCAACTACGCGGCCGCGGCGAAAGCCAACAAACCTAAGAAATCGACCTCGCCGCCTATAACGGAGAAAGTCCCTGCGCTCAAAGAGAAACCCAAATTGACGGCGGAGAAAGTCGAAAAGAAGGAAAAAGTCCCCGTCAAAGATGTCAAACCGAAAACAGAGAAGCCCATCGTACAGAGGAAAAATTGTACCAAGTGATACTGGCAACACAAGTAAATGTACAAAAACTACTAAAAAAAAAACTACCAATACTTGCCGGATTTCGGCCAGTATTTGAGTAATTATTTTTCTTTTTTTTTTCTTAGTGTGTAAAGATGTGATATCCACCCTAAAGTAGGATTTTTGTTTGTTTGGGAAAAAATTGACGAAAAAAAAATTATATAATGTATAAAATTATGTGAATATATATAAGATTTATTGATAGTTTTAAAGCAATATATAAATATAGTTTTATCGCTTTCCTATGAGCTGTGCCTCTGGGACGCCGTGGCGCCCTCTAGTGACACCTGTGGCGCCATCTAGTGACAATGCCGTAGCGCCCTCTAGTGACGCAGAGCCCTTTTGGCGGTCAGTGCGCTAGGATCCAAGATGGCGGACGCTGGTGCGTTGAATACAATCAAATAGATAAAATATATAGATTTAAGTGATCACGATGCAAAATTAACGAGAAATATATTACGTCTGATTAATTAACTGTTTTGACGTTTTAAAAAAAAATTCTATCTATACTGTCGTGTGTTACACTTTGGGGGTAGACAGGAAATAGAAAAGTTAGTAACAAAAGTACTATGTAATGTTTGTACTGTACTCTAGTAGTTTCTGGTGCGTAGATAGTGTTGTCTATGATTCCTTCACGCTTTGTTACCATGTGGGGTAGGCACGTACACACGCCTGGTACAATAAATGTTTCATTTCACGTTTGTAAGTTCTGAAGCTCCTTTTATCGACGTTACGCTCAATTATATATGTATTTCCTCCCTCACATACAAAGTTACGAAGTTTTATCGACCTTCAGTTTGGATATTAAGCGATACTGACTTTCGAATCGTTTGAGTGTTTTATATAAAAAAAATTGTCTGTTTTAAGACTAGTTTTCCTCGTCGAATTCATAAACTAACACAAATAACGTAATATGAAATGTTCGTAAATAGATTTTCTAACAAATTTAAACGATGAAGATTTAAAAATTTGCAATTTCTTTTCATTAAAATCTGTCACGATCGAACCAGAATCTAATTTTGCGCTATCGTTAGCTCAGACAGTCTCAACGTGGAAGCGAGCATAAAACTGATGTCCGTAGAAATTTAAACAATTACAAATAAAGTGTTCTGAACTCGGTTGTCACTTGGTTAAATTAACCTTTTATCTTTTTTTGACAATTTAACTGTTCGCTGCATAATTTTTTCTCGCATTACACGGTCCGTTTTATCCTACAACATAGATTTTAGAAGTAAACTTACATCTGTGAGCTTTAGTTGCTTGACGGACGCTGGACGGGAAGCTGTCTAAGTTAATCTAAAGTTTCGGTCTAACTTAGACAGAAATCGTAAGTAACTTGGATATATTTTTATATAGCGAGCGCAACATTAACGTCCCATGAGCCGCAAAAATACAGAACGTAATTCCATTTGCTAAATTATAAAATCATCACGCCTCTTACTATGTGCGGTCGGCAGAGACGTTAGATTTCTTTTGCCTATATCCATACATATCCATGCTCGTTAAATTCTAATGGAAAATGGTTTTAAACAGATTCTTTCCACTGGACCGCGTGACTTTTTCTCACGCTATAGCTAACGTTTCTTCCTTATGTTTTTAAAATGTAAAACAAAAAAATATCCTCGAATTTGATGGCAGCGCCACCTAGAGGATCCAATTGCGAATCTAAACCATGCCGTTTAAACTCACACAGAATTTCATCAGAGCACAGAAGAAGTTGCAGGGAATCTTTTTAATTTGCTTGTTCATTCTAGAACCTTCTGTTTATGAAGATATAAATACGTAATCAAGTTAATGGTATACACGATCTTGTGACCTCTAAGGTTGTTTTCCCCAAAACTAACGTAATTTTACAATTTTTTAAAACAGAAAACATGCATTTTTATTTATTTTAAAAATCTAACATCTCTGCCTGACCTTAATTGACTTACGTCCAACGTCTTTATTTTGTTGATTTTTTTTCTAAACGAGTTACGTCTTTATAATCTATGGAAAGTGCGGCTCCTTGACCGCACACCTGACGTTGTCTTTGCTGTTTAAAAAAAAAAAACTGTATATTTTCGAAACGCACGCGAGTGTCGTATGGGTATTCAATGTAACTGTTAGTTGTTTAAGTTTATCGTAGGCTTAGCTGTCAGAGTGACGTTTATCTTTTTTTTTTTAATAAAGACACTTGTGGGTTGCCAGGTGCGAAAAATTGTTCGTGTTTGTCAGCCCCGTCTATGGTACGTTAGTAACTTTTGGTAGGTTTACGAATTTAGGATTGTTATAATTACGTCTAGTTTAGGTGGATTAATGAAACGTTAGTTTAGGTTAGAATAGATGAGGAGACGGCGTACAGACTTGTTCAAAC
>DWTW01001735.1:0-12089 GCA_018246275.1 Papilio slateri
CTCCTTGTGTTTAGTTTATTAATGTTTTGTTAATTTAAACTTCTCAGTGCTTATTAAGAAAAATAATTGTTATATCTGTGTGCTACTGGCAACTTAACATAATTTAAAATTTGATTGTAGAATGTATCATGTTCGTTGTAAGTCTTCTTCTATCGATTAATATCTGGAGTATAACATATCATTGTAATAAGTCATTGGAGAAAGTCGTCATGTGATTTTCAATATAAACAAAAAAAAAATAAGCTATCAACCTAATACAACCATAGTTTACGTGTACTACGATCACTATGACATCATGTGAACCGCTTGCTCGTTCCCATCTTCAGCAATAAAAGCAGCATTTGGCCGCCCCGTTTTAACTTTTATTTCATTTGTTCAATGTAAGGTGAGCTGTTCCTGTTCTGGAACCTGTACAGCGCGCCGGTGCTGCTGGCGCTGGTGGCGGGCGAGGCGGCCGCGGTCATGGAGAACGTCACCGACGACGTCATCGTCGGTCGCTGCATCGCAGTTCTTAAGAGTATCTTCGGCCACGCCTCCGTGCCGCAGCCAAAGGAGTGCGTCGTTACAAGGTATTGATTGATGTTATTTCATTGTTAGTCGTTGCCTTAGTTTGATTTTTTGAAACACATACTACTATTAGGTATATGTATTTTTGTAAGTACGAAATTATAATATGATGCTGCAAGCGCTGTGTCTTATGTCGTTAAAATAGGAAATGGGAAACTCAGTGATTGCTTATACAAAATATTGTATGGATACCCTAAAACATGATGGCGCCGACTTTCTACTAGAAGTTCAATAGAACCTTAGATATGTTTTTGTTTCGTGTGGATCAGAATAGAGGGCGCTTTCCTATCCGCCTTGACGGTGATAATAGATTTTTGCAATTTTAAATTCTCATTTACGACACGCAGAGGTAAAAATTATGAGGAAATACTTATCCGTAATTTGAAACATACACTATTGTAATTAGATGGCGTGCAGATCCGTTCGCTCGCGGCTCGTATAGTTTCGTGGCCGTGGGCTCCTCGGGCACGGACTACGACCTGCTGGCCGCGCCAGTGCCGGGCTCGCCTGGAGAGAATAGACTGTTCTTTGCTGGTTAGTATATATAATAAACATTTTTTTTTTTATTAAAATGGTTTGGAAATACCGCTAGAATAGATAATTCCACAAGGCCTTTTTAATGCATCTTACACAATGGACATCGTCTGTTAAAATCAGAAAATGGTCACTTTGCTATATGTGTCGAAATTTAATTATCACTACAGTCGCTTGTGGATGATAAACGGCCATGAATATAATGTTGCTGAGTCGGCAATCTGGGAGATATTTACTCAAAACTTATTAGTATATAATGGCTGGAAGGGACTTTTACACTGACTGGTGAGCTATGAGAAAGGTTATCTAACCTTTCTCCATCACCATCTGGAGACAGTCCATGTGCTGCTGCGATCAATTATACTCAATATTATTGTAAAACATTGCAATATAATTGCATTTTAATAGATTTCAAGGACACCTTCTTCGGTATACTATTTCATATAAAATATATAGACTCGTATTCCTTATTCTTATGTCAACTTGCAAAAATAGCGATTATCATATATAGATACAGATTAAATTTTTAAAACAGTTTTTGCTTATTTGATTTATTTTTAATGCAAAATCGTAAATGGACGGAAGCCCGGAATAACATTTTCCTCGTACTATTTTGTATTACTTCCGATAAGGAAAAACACTGCGTAAGCTCATAAAAAGTTATGTGGAGTATCTTAAATCTCCGGAAACAATAGAATTGATTCTCCCGCTCTCAGCTTTGAAGTTAAAACAAAGAAGAAATCGATGGCTCAATAAAAATGTAAACCTTGTATAGTAACAGTTTTGAAAAGATTATATGTGCACTGGATTTTTGTTTGCAACCTAACCTACTATTCGTTCTTAAAAATCTCACTACAATATTCTATATACCACACTACAATATTTGCCAGATCTATCGGCTACATCCGCATACCGGTGTCATGTTATTTATATTTCTACGTTTCATCTGGTGGGTGAGATGAGGTGTCCGTAGAATCTCTTTCTTACCTCTCCCCATTTTTAATACTAGAAGGCGGCAATCGAGCAACTAACTGTCACACATCAGTTGACCCGGTTGCACTTTTGCGTCCCCGTCAATAAAATATTCACTCCATTCGGTATAAGGTGAGGTTTGTGTTTTAACGGTTGTTTGTTCGTAGGTGAGCACACGATGCGCAACTACCCGGCGACAGTACACGGCGCGTTCCTGTCGGGGCTGCGGGAAGCGGGCCGCCTGGCCGAGCTGCTGTTGCCGCACAACCTCTCCTAGCCCAACAGTTTGGACTAACACTTTATTCAGAATACAGCATACAATATAAAGATTAACTAACACAATCCAAGCAGTTGAATGTCTTCAACAAATAGGTCAAATAGGTAAGAGTAAATTGTTAGTGCCTGTAGTAGTTTATATGACAGGTACCGGCGTTAGCAGACTTTTAGAACTGTTTGTATTTGAACGTGGAATGTGGTTAGTGTATAATACTGGTATAAACTAGTTTAGATTAGTACGTTTGTGTGATCAATCGCTTGCACCGAAACCACTATTTTTATATTCGATACAAAAGTCATTTCTAACTTTTGAAAGTAAACTTGTAGTGAAAGAAGTATTTGTTTAAATGGTATGGAACACATCCCACAGATTCTTGCCTTTTATTGTCATCGACAGCGGGTTACATTGGGACTAAGCTTGAAGACAGGGACGAATATGAAACAGACGCGGAATTTGACGGTTAAGTTATAAAGCTTGCATTAGAACATACGTCTAGTTTATACTTATGGTTACTTGATCTGAGGTCACGGTGGATTTGCTTAAAACTGTTAAAGTCCATCCTAGACCGCAGTAACTTGCCTCTTGAAGCTGTCCGTTTCCCTTCGCCCCCGGTCCGGTTTGGTCTACGTCCGCCAATATTTCAGTTTGTCATTTACTTTACAATATTAGTTTGGGTGTTTTGTGACATGGTATAAGGGTATTATTATAATATATAATAGTTTTGGTAATATTGCTTTTCGGTAATATTTAGTATTATATGTGTATTAATTGCTAGTGCTAATATACAGTTTAGTTAAGTCTAGAAAAATGTAACAGATCCTTGTTAATTCAATTATTTATCAATTATCCTTGTTAATTCAAACGACCATAACCTGTACCGATTTATTTATATAGATGTATCCATTCTTGTTTACTGGAGCGCTTAAACGTGGATCGTTGTTTTAAATAATTCAAAGGTTTATGCGAAATCGAAAAGTCGCCATTACTAAATAACGCGGATTAAGAAGGCTATCGGTATTCCGCATCGAGTTGCAATGATTCACTTCCGCGAGCATGACTGTACTGTGTCGATACCGCGGTCGTGCCGCCTCGCACCTTATCGCGAAGATGATTTGTGCACCCGATTGCTTGGCACATAGACACATCTGATTATTTTCTTTATAATTAATAGTGTCAAAGGCATTACAAATTATTGTTTGCTTGATACATTTTTAACATTTTCTTTAACAATTTTATGACAAGCTTGTCTAATTTGTGTTTTTCAAATTATAAAATAAGACAAATATCTCAGTTATTTCTTAAGTACCATAGCAAGAATGACTATACAATATATATTAGTAGGAACTGTCTCGTAGTAGGAACAGCCAATCCCGCTGTTCCTACTATCCGAGAGATTTTGACGTTTTATATTCATTATTTACAATAACCAATACAATATACTTGTACCTAATCTAATAAATACTAATCTTGTTTTGTTACAAAAACTAAAGTTCGAAGTAATTTATTTTGAATCAATACATTTTTGTTATAAATTATAAGTTTAAATTTTAAGTATTTTATTAGTTTTATAGATTCTGTAGGACAAGGATTGGTTCAAAATAACTTATTTTTTTAGTAAATATTGTAAAATGTGAAGAAATAACGTCTTAACAGGTATTTTATGACACCATGTACAATATGATTAGGCGATACGTATAGTTAATGAAAATTAATTAACGTACAAAAAGAGCTGATGTCTTTATGCGTATAATTTAGTGACTGACTTTTGATTAGTTTAAATTATTTATAATCGCGTTTAAAATGAAATGACGCGACACAACAAAACCGGATATTCTACAAAATATACATTAACGTATGTAATAAATATGCCGGATTTTAATTAAATTGGAATTGATGAGAGCTTGTTAATTGCGTAAGCTCTTACGACCATATTACACTATTGGAGGTGATTAGAATTATAGATAATTTAAACTTACTGAAGCCACTTTATTCGTAGTTTTTAATATTTTATCCAACGACGATGACCTTGCTACCTAGGTAAGTACTTAGTGAGGCTGCTGGTCTAAGGTTTCCCACTTACAGACAGACAATATGTTCGAAAAAAAAGAAAGTGATATTGTAATTACATTGAAATGAAATAAAAATAGTCAATTCTTAATATAAGTAGGCCAAGACGGTTGTTGTAGTTTACCCATTTTGATAATTTCGTTCGTAAGAATTCAATAACTTTTCTGTTATAAGAATAGCTTTTTGTGTGTGGATTTAAATAATTTTTGTATGGATTAAATAAAATATTCTATTAAAAATAAATGTATTTTATTTCCTAAGTGTTAACATACTATAGAATTTACGTACATGTATTTTTATAACGAACAAACTGTTGCTTGTCCACAATCCTACCTGATAAGAAGCGATGTGATAGGTAGATGTTACCCACAAGTTTAGCATCAGCCTATTAAGTCCTGAAGGTACTCACGTCAAATTTGGACAGTAAAACTAACGCTGGCAATTTGTTCCCAACATTTTTTTGAACGTATAATAAACGAAGATTCAAATAGCTTCATTTGAATACGAGGTATATTTACAACTTCTTTTTCTTAAGGTGCCTCTCCGACTAGCGAAGGTTGTCAGTCAGTTCACCATATTTCTTTACCTTTTGCAAGGCGGAACAGTTGGGCGGCACTCGTAATTCTAGACCACTTTCTAATATTGCACAGCCATGATTTTTTTTCTACCCCCACACTCCTTTTACCAGCGACTTTTCTCATCAAAATGAGTTAAGGGAGTTCATATCTCGGATATATCATAAAAGCGCGGGTGAGCAATGTAATGTGACGAAATGTTATTTGAAAACCGATGAAATTTCTTAAACACAATGTCATAGTATTATAGAATATACCTTGTCATAGTACCTTGATATAAGATTAATATCTAATGATAAGCATCGAACAGATCATCTCTTCGTTATCATATAAGTAGTCAACAGAACAAACTCAATACGTACGCGTCTTCGTATAACAGTAACGGCCTATAAAAACATGAATAAATAAAAGTTCGAGTTGAGTTCTTGTGTAACGTGTTATATTCTTCGCGCTTGCACAATGAAAAGAGAGAAGGATAAGTCGTGAGAGAGCATTCGCATTGTAAATTATTACCTTAAAAAGATCGCAAATCAACATCCATATTTGAAAGGTTACTTGTGTCTACGTCTGGCTTAAAACAGCGGTATCTGCTGCAGACCGCATAAACTATTCTCGTATTGAAAACGGGTACCGTACAAATTTGGTATATGCATTACATCCTTTAGGAATCCTGTTGCTTCTTTTTAGATGCGCAGGTGATCTTTTTAGTCGTAAGCAATGTTATATTTAAAAAAAAGTAAATACAACCTAGTATGTGTAGCTTTATTGTTTCTCTAAATAGGAAGCGGACTAAGTACTTACATCAACCTAATACTATAAATTAACGTACTGTTTTATGTAAGATGTTTGATATTCTTAGTATTTGCAAAAAGGGCAGTACATTTTTGAACAAAAAACAATATAAGTATTTATTATTAAGGATTTTGAATTTGATTACGTCTCTTTTTGACCGACGTCTTATATAATTCAGGAATTGAATTAATCATTTTAACCATAAATTACTAATACTTACATTAATATAATAAGATTAAATATGATAAAATAAAAGAATACATTTTTGTTACTTTATCAATTTTTGATATATTATATTTAATACATGCATTTTTCTACAAAGAGTGTAAATGAGAATATTTGAAGTTTAAACAATTAAATTGAATAAGCTACGTTACCCGATGGCACTAAAGCAACAAAAGGAATGTTTATTTATAGTTCCGTGTTTAGGCGGGGCTAGTGACGGATTTATGGGATGTTTTAATTGCCTTTTTAATTATTTCTTCAACAACCACGCTGCCGGCAAATTGAATACGGAGCCGCGTAAATTCCTGTGCTCTTATCTAACCTATTTTGTGGGTGGAAAACATTATCTAAATGTTAACCTAATTGTTCTTGCAAACGAAGATTCTAAAGAAATGATGATAAATAAAAAGATGACGCCGTAAATTTTATGTGTACGCGTACATTTTTGAGTTACACTTACAGTTTTTAAGGCTGATGCCCGATGTTAAACCTAATGGCTCAAGACGAACACTTACTAGGTCCCAAGCCAGAAGTGTATAGAAGGTCTATTATGATATATACTTATACCATTCAAAACTATTGCTTTAATAAATGTATTATTTTCCTATGGATTCTGTAACGTAGGTGGAAATAGATCAACACTAGTGGAAAATATCTATAAAAAAATAATTTAATAATGTTACATGTCGCCGCGCACAAAAGTGTAGAACGTACTTAAACCTTTGTGCATACCTGTTACATAAATAAGTAAATAAACTCTCGTGTATTTTTACCTAATGGCGGTAGAGAGAGAGAAAGAGAGACATTGAAAGACACCATAGGAGTTGCAGGCAAAGGCCAAGATATATGGGAGATACATGAACAAATTTGGGTACAGGAAGGTTTTTCGGATGGTACTTACATCCGAAAAACCTTCCTTGTCTATCTAGCCCGCTCGTTACTGGAAAAGCAATGGCCACCATATTATTTCTTTAGAAAAGTTTTTTTTTTATATCTATGGACACAAAAACTAAACCCCTATTGATTTTAACTACATTGGTACAATAAATGTTTTAACATTTAACAACTTAACTCAAAATTAATTGGCTCAGGATGTACCAATAAATAAAAACTTGTTATATCACTACAGTTTGCTTAGACTGATTCTTCACACTACAAAGATACATTTTCACAATACAATCGAGATAAGACCTTAAGTGTAGATAGTAAGAGTTGAATTTTAATTTAGAGATCGTCAACATAGGACGTTAAAATAATAAATTGTAAGGTTTACTAGCCCACGCCCATTGATTAACGCGACCGATAAAACGACGCTTAATGAAGTATTTTTAAACTTAGCATTTTTTTACATTGTTAGCTGACCGTGAGCCTAAACACAGCGCGGTTATGGAGTCGCACTAAAAACATTAATTTATTTTTTTTGAAATAATGTAACATATTTTTTGAAAAATAATAATCATAATAAAGAAAAAAATAAAATAATACATTATCAGACAGTAGGCAAAGGCCTCCATCGATCATCAGAGAAGAAAAATCAGTCTATCATTCCCTCGGAGGCTTCAGTGTTCACCCGTAGCCTTTACCCGGTCGTTGATTCAACTTTGTGTCTCTTGTATTCTTTGGACAGACCCAAGTACATATTGATTGAATATTTTCTTAGATTGATTACGAAACATAATGGGATTGGCCCCATGAGGACTTTATAGATTGAGGGATCCTACCAGGGCCGTTAAGCTATGTTAAGTGTGTGCCTGCATGATTTAACTTGCAAAGTTTTGTTGGTTGTATAAAAAAAAACAACTTTATGATCAAAGAAGAAAACGAACTAACAAAGAAATTAATGGTCAGGATGATGTCATGTTGATTTTATTATATATAATACTATGTCAAATCCCAAACTTAATGCTTAAAATCTAATTTTTTATACTCACTGATTAAAAGACCTTTCAACGACTTTTGTAAGGTACGCCACATTTTAATGTATAGTTGTAATTTATTCATTTGGCAATTGGTATTCTTTTTTTTAATATAAAATTAAGGTTTTATTTCAAACAATTTTATCATCAAAGTCCATTTTAATCATTCCTCTGTCCGGCAACGCTTTGTTACAATTAACCCTAAGGTGCCTTCAAAAAATGGCCGCGCAGCCAAACTGACAAACGACGAATTAATATAGAGATCCCCTGCCATTTATATCAAGTTCCCACTTTTCACTTTGTACTTACGACGTCCCTTCCGCCCTTCCAGTAATTATGCATCAAGATAAAAGTCCAAACTGTTTGCTTAAGATTTGTTCGAGTCAAGTAATTAGTAATAAACTTCCTTTGAGCCCCGGGAAAAAAAAGTTGTGAATAGATTTCATCGAGATTTAGTTAATATTAATGAATTTAATCACAAATATTCCCGATACCCACCGTCTTTTAGAAGTGTTAGTTTAAATAAGAAACTTACAGATCAAAGTTAAAAATAATAATATAAGAAAATTTTATAAAATGTGGATGGAATGGGTAATCCATCGACTTATACATCTTTCAAGGAGTTAATATCTGATAATATATTTTATATATTATAATATATTTGCATATTTAATAATTTTTATATATACGTCAGTTTATATTCAAGTAAAAGCATCTTATTTGATATTTTACTAATTTTATTAGTACTTTGAATAAAACTTTTTTTTTACTTCCTGCCCTTCTCCCACTTTTTCCGGCACAGTACGAACAAAGTCTATACAGTACTAGGTTTTGGCTATAGTTTTTTAAGGCCAGCCGCCTGCTTGCGCTAATCCTCTTCGGGCATTATATATATATTTTATTCAAGTCATATTATGACCTAAATAAAACTTATTTTTATCATGTTTTATTTTTTGGTCGGGGTAACCAGGTACATACCAGAATATTGCTAATTTTGGCACCGACTTTGTTCATTCGATTTGTTCCCTCTTTGCTTAAAATCCCTATTTTTAAATGAAGCTATCGACAATACAAAAGAAATTATGAATTAGAAATTATTTTAATTTTGGGAAATGCGACATCTAGTGGATAAATCTTATATTTGAATTAGGTCCAATGATTTTATAAATTTCTGTAGTTTTGTAACCATTCTATAGATGACGGTGTAACAATAGTTAGATCTTAATAAAAAAAAACGCTGCGCATACGTCGCTTAAAGTAAATCGAAGGGTTATTTGGTATTTTGATAGGAAGAATTTCAATACATATTAAATACTTATTCCTGGGTAGTCATACACCACTGCTTCATTAATGATTAAAAGTAAAAATTATTAAAAATAAAAGTGTCGCCGCAAAATCAAAATATTGATCAACAATTTAATGAGTAGTTTTATTGAAAAAAAAATTGAATAGTCTCTTGTTTGGCAATTTATAGAACAAATACTTTCTGAAGATACATAACTACGCTTTTTTTAATTTATTTGATTTGATATTATTCTAAAACTAGGTTCTGTAGAATTTTCATTTTCTACCTGTAATGAATGCACTCTATGAAAATAAAATTACGTCCGGAACATGATAACAACGGTGCGAAACGAAACAACAACCAATAACTTTCATCATCAATCATATCATCTGACAACATTTTGGTTCTTTTAAAATTGTACATAAAAACAATGTAACTAATTTTTTTAATTAAAATTGTATGTATAATATAATTATTAAAAATATTGTTTCTTGTAGTATATTTATTTATAGAATTTATATAGTATAGAAGTTAAGAACTAAAAACTTGCACCTGACCGATGTCAGTACGACATTTTCTTTAGTATCTTTGGTCATTAGGATAAACATGTTAATTTCATTTTAAAATTAACAATAACACCAATTAGTAAAAAAAAAGTAAAATAACTTTTACTTTCACTTAACTGAAGCCTTACGTATTTCTTTACTTTTCACATTATAAGTTAATTAGGTATAAGTATTATTTTCAAAACGTACTACTTACCTACCTATTTAAGCTGGTTCACTACGAACAAGGAACCAGTAGACCACCAAGTATACCGAAGTGGGCAGTACTTTCAATTACGTTCTTAATATAGCTTTAACAACCATGTATGTAAAATTTAACTATCAACTTAACTTCCGAACGTATTATCTCGTAATTAAGATCTTATTTTTTTATAAAATAATAAAAATTAATAATTAATTCCCCTTAGTAAAATAGTGAACACGTTTAAATTGGTCCACTAGCACTCAAGGGTTGTGAGGCCACTCACACTCCGGCAGCACTCCACTGGGCACTGCTCCCCACTAGTGGAGCTCAAAGCGGTCAGGGTCAGCAAAAGAATGGAGAGTGCGTGGCCCGCATAGTTACAATACATTTACACTCAGAAACTACAAACAAAATATTTAGAAAAAATGTTTAAAATAGAACCAAGACATCGTTTAATATATATATATCGTAAAACCTAAGCAAATACTGGAGTTACAAATGTTTTTCACCGGCGAAAATTAGTACATAGCACTAATAAGGTAGATTTTGCACTTAATTGCTTATTGTATTTTAAGTGTCCAACCGGTGCTCCATCAAACTAAGTGTTGGTAAAATGTTTGTTCTACCTAAAGAAGCCTAAACGAAAGGGGTCTAAAACATTTAAAGTTATTAACGTCACAAGGTAAAAACCATTAAAAGTACTTGCTAACAAATGTTTGTTAGATAATAAATAGCACCAATTTATGCTAGTAATATATGTAATCTCTATTCCTCGTGTAATGTTCGTGTTTACATTTGTAAACTGTGTACCGCGTCCGCTCTTTGGTAGTGTCGGTCTTTTTAAGTTAATACGTAATAGTTTCACATATACAGTTGTGAAGTTATCGAGCATCAAGTACGCTCAGCCAGACTGATATTCTAAAACTACATCAGCTTTCTTTTCTAAAATTTATGACAATACGTAGTGTAGTGACAAACGTGTACAATGCATCTCACAATGCCATTGTGAAGGTAATAATCAGCTGGGTCAAATGTCAAGGTAAAAGCTCGCTCACTGTCACAGTAAACAATGGATAATAGAGAAAGGCTATTAGCGAATCCACCAGACCAAATATTTCTAACCATATATAACATAAAAACACAAAATTCAACTCATCTCTAGGCCGACGTTTCATCAGTGTTAATGTCGTTCAAATATTTGTCAATCAATTCGGTGACTGTTACTATGTCGCTGTTATCAATTGCTGTATTCATCGCAATTCTAATTCTAACGACTGTGAAGCCACATCGAGAAGATATTCCTACTCTTGTACCATCAACGCAAAACCATAAAGAGAATTTATCAAAGATCATAAAAGGACAGATGAAAATTACGAAATATCAAATTAATGAAGACAAAATTGAGGATTCGTATAAAAGTAATATTGTGGAACAAAACAGACATTCAAAGAGACACAAAATAGAAGAACATCAAATTGAATCTCCTATACAAGTTAATAGTTTAAAAAAGAAAGATAAACCTACTGAAGTCGCTGCAAGACCAAGAAGCCTCAATTCCCATTTCACTTCGACTGGGTTTGGTGTTACTAGCAACTCTTACTATGGTTCGCCTACGTACCATCATCATTTGATCGGTTTTGATCCAATTAATATTATGGTATCTGTATCAATTATATCTTTCCTTATGCAAGCGTTGCAAGGCTTACTAGCGAGGGTAAGACAGCCGACAGCGGTCGTCGAAGCAAGAAGTTTGAACTTAAAATCAAACCGGTTACACAATTTGGAACATAGGAACTTAAAAACTTTTAAAACTTACAAGAAGTCAATAGAAGTTCTCAGTTAAATTTATTTTAAGATACAACTTTTGAGGTAATATTGATAAAATATTTAACATCAAATAAGCTCCATTTTATATTAGTTATTTCGTAATGGTGATTTGGTGAAATACCTTTACAGAAAACTAACGTAACGTCAAGTTATGGAAAAGTTATCCGAAAACTTATTTAACGTTTGTTCTGCTTACTTACCAATGTTCTTTATACTTCTCTTAGAAATTGTAAATGACGTAATAATTTTTGTTTAATTAACGTCTCGTGATAATAAAAATTAAGAGCGGCAGTGTAATTTTC
>DWTW01001736.1:0-12087 GCA_018246275.1 Papilio slateri
TCGAGGCGACCTTTTTGACAATGCAGGTAGCGGGCGGCGCTTTCGATACGGCGACGCGTAAACTTGTTCAAAATTTTAAGGGTTTTTAACTTTTTGCGCGGAACCTTGATTATTTTGCTAAAATTAAAGTAGCCTATGTTATTCCTTACTATATTACCTATATTCTAGTAAAAGTCCCATCAAAATCCGTCCAGCCGTTTCGGAGATTACCCGGAACAAAGGGACAGACAAAATTTTTAAAAATTGCATATTTGTTATAAGTGTCGTATATACATCGCGTCCGCTGAATATGATTTTTTTATTTTGATATTACATACAGACACTTCAATTTTATTTATCTGTATAGATGGGACAAGCAAGTGGTTCACCTGATATTAAGTGACTGCTACCCATTGGCATCTGCAACAAGTTAAACAGTTGCAGATTCGTTGCTTACCTTTAATGGAGCCAGAGGATGGGATAAACAGAAAAAAAAGTATATTTCCTTTTCCTATACATCCTCTCCCCGTCAAATCCTCTTCCCTTTCCCATCCGTTCCTTATTATCCAGCATCTCATTCATCAGACTAAACGTTGAATTACTTCTTCACGCCTGTCTTCTGTGAGGTCGTGGTGTATCACCGGTCGAACCGGCGCATTTCTTGTTAACAATCTTTCCCAAGGTTCTAACCCTCGTTATCAATTCTTGTTAACAATTTCGCATTTCTTGTTAACAATCCATCCCAAGGTTCTAACCCTGGGCCTGTATGTGCTGTAAATCGTGCGGTCAGTATGAGCTAGAGCTCATTCCCATATGCACTACGCGGATCGTGCGGTTGCTCGCTATTGATTTTTTGTGTGTGCTATGGCCCGGTTAGCCGCAGTGGCAACCGCAACATGCGGCTAATAGTTTTTCAACTAGCCGCACAATGCTTACCAGGCCTTACACCATACCTGTGAGTTTTCTGCAATTAAAGTTATAGGTTAAAAGCAATGTACAATACCTAAAACTCGTACTCGTATCTAGCCTGAAGGACCATCAACCAGTATAGTTAAAATATTTAGTTTATTTGAAGACTATGGATTGTAGAAGAATTATCAAGGATCACTTGGAATTGCAATATGTTTTTGTTTATAAAAATTTTAAGTGTGAGTTATTCCGCCGTGTATAGTAGATGGCTATTAATTAAAAAAAAAAAGCAGAATGGTGCACCCATTAGATTTTCAATGAATTGTGATATTGAGACGCATTGCTCTTTATATTTTAACTGCAAATTTGAATTCATTTCAGCAAAGTCGCCTTTAGTTCCAAAAGAGCCAGGGGCGAGCCCCTACCCACCGTACAACCCCGAATACCTGGACAAGGAGAAGGAAGATAAAGAGTAATATTGAGCAGCTAATGTAAGAACGTTACATATTTTTAAGGGCGGTCCCCCACCGGGAGCGTACGTCATTATGTAACAGTTCAGATTCGATGTCGGGCATCACGTTACAGCACTGCCTCACTGGCGAGCATTCGCGTGTAACAATCTAAGATTCGATTTCAGGCATTCACCTACAGTCAAGTCAGCTGTTTTTCGAGTGTCGGCTTGCGCACGGTAATGCTCAGTGTATCTCACTTATGTTATGCTCGGATTGAACTGTTCAGTACAAGCGAATGCCCCCGGTGTGGGTTAAGATAAAGTGACCATAAATATCTTTAAAAAAAGAGTACATAAATTTATAATATATAATTTTTATAAAAATTATATCGATCAAATCTATATATATATACTATTAAAATTGGTAAACAAAGATCATGAATCTCTTTTATTCAACGTACATAAATATTGGTATATCAACTCTTCCATTACTTACACTGTTTATAGCAAATATTTCTATTATATCATGAATCTAGTCGATCTAGTGTTCGCATAGGGCTTCCCCTAACAAAATTGTATTCTCTAACGTTAAAGCCCCAGATACACTAGGAGACATTTTGTCTCGCAACATGACACGTAACACTCACTCTACGTGTCGCTGCAAAGTTGCATAGTGCCCCGCCACAAGCTCCGCCACAAGCTCCGCCACATTTTACGTGACGCGGGCACATTTATCGAGCAATGTGTTCTGCAACATGTTGCGCCGTTTGTCTCCTAGTGTATCCAAGGCTTTATACTGAATATTTCTACTTACCGGCATTGTTATACTCGAATTTATGCCTAAGTTAAAGGCAAAATATAAATAAGTTCTAGGTGTAAGTTGAAATTTATAATAATTGATGACGTATTTATAATCGGACCCTTTGTACTTGCATTTATTTTTTTTAAATTAAATGAAAAAAAAACATCAGTATACTTTATATGAGAAATTAGTTCATATTTTGCTGCTATTCATTATTATTGTTTATATTTTTTTTAAATACTGTGCTACCAGTTATTTAATATTGTATTAGTTGATATAATTACTTTGTTATTTTTTTATTTTTAAGGGCGTTGTTATTTTGGTATATTTCTTTTCGATTTGCTCGCCATCTTATAAATTTTTTAACTTATATTTTCTAGTTATTTGATGCGGATTATACAATTTTCGAAAAACCTCACCGTGCCTCAAATAAAGATTTTTATATATTGATGTTTACGAAATAGCATTTACTACATGACAGGATACGAGACTGTCACTTTTTGAAGTTTGTATAACTCATAGTTGTGTTAAACACAATGTGCCCATGTTTCTAAATACTTATTACTTTTTAATTTACTTATATACATCCGTTATAACTTTTGATACATTTTAAGAAAAATAAATAATGATTATTAATAATTAGTTTATTATTTTGACATTTTTGCCGCTGCGGTCAGGAAACAGTGATGAAAATCGAATATGGCAAAGAACGATTGACTTAAAAAGATTAAATCAAACATAGTGTTTGATTTAGTCTTTATTTGGTGCTGAAAGTATTGTTTTTAAAGTTAACTCCTCAGAAAAATTAAAAAACATCAATCAGAAATGTTAACTAACCCCTTGTCCTAGATAAAAAAAAGTAAATCTTGTATTGCCTACAGTGAACCCTTAGGTTCAGGTAATAAAAAACTCAATCTGTACATGATGTTCTTACCGGATGTATACTCCAAAGAGATCAATTAAGCAACTTTTGGTGGAAACTCATTTTTGCAAGGAAAATTGTCTAGAACTAAAAATAATCCTTTGTGATCATGTAATCTCGGCTGCAAATCGTATCCAGGTCTTCATTTTTGTTTATTCATTGCTATGGTTTAATACACAGTGCCATCAGTATTATATGAATGTGTTTCAAATTTACATTATATTAAAAATTTTTTTATCAAAAGCATATATTCAAAATTACATAACTATACAGTCAAAATATAATTAAGAAATACATATCCGCAAAAATTATCTTTTTTTTCTGTATTGCATTCGGTCTTTGATATGGAATCGAAACCGATGCTTTTGATACACTAAAAATTATTAAAACGAATTTGGTCACTTAAGTTGTCAAATTGACATTGACATAGTTAACATTTGACACACGCGCTTTCATTACATTTCCTCAAGTAGTTTTTTGATTTGATCAAAAGAATAAAAATTGGAACGAAATGGGTAAACTGGATGTTACTATATTGCGCTATCTAACCAGTGAAGATTTTCGAGTTTTGACTGCGGTAAGATTTGCGTTGCATTACATTACAAATTGAAATATAACCTTACCTTACGTCTTATTTTGATTATTATTATTTTAAGGTTGAAATGGGAATGAAAAACCACGAATTGGTACCTGGATCGCTGGTAGCATCGATAGCTAATTTACGTCATGGTGGAGTCCACAAGTTGATGAAAGAATTGTGTAAACATAGACTATTGACGTATGAGCGTGGGAAACATTGTGAGTATACATAAAAAAAAACGTTCGTTGTTTATCCTCCGAGTGATTGATTCGATCTCTATAATATAGTTTTGTAATTTAGTAACACGGTAATATTATACTTTCAGATGATGGTTATCGTTTAACAAATGCTGGTTATGATTATTTGGCTCTTAAAGCGTTAACCAATAGGAAAGTGATTGCTTCGTTCGGAAATCAGATTGGAGTGGGCAAGGAGTCTAACATTTACACAGTGGCTGATGAGGACAGAAATCCGTTGTGTTTAAAGTTACACAGGTATACTTTTATGTAGCATTTTTGGTAACATCATTGAATGAAGATGAGCACAAAATTTTGAAATCATAAACTTGCAGTTAATAAATTTTATAAAAGAAATATGGCTGTCAATCATATTATTTTTTCTTAAATGTTTTATGGGAAATAATTGAAGGGGACGTATTTTGATATATATAGAAAAAAAAAATAGGATGTTGTTGATTTTACTTCTACATGCCTCAAACTTTTACTTCTGAACATCTGTACTTTTAAAAAAGGTCATCTATCTAACCGTATAAGTTAGTAAAACATAGCAGTTGCTTAGACTATTAAGTCAGATCACGTAGGTTATTTTAACAGGAACCCAACCTATAGAACAATTAATATTTATATGATAATTTTATATTTTAGTTGCTATTTTGAAAACTCAGCTCAGAAAAATTCATACACAAAATTTTTATGAAAGTTCTTTTGTCTTACTCTCGGTTGATACTTGTAGGTTGGGCCGTACTTGTTTCCGGAACATTAAGGACAAGAGAGACTACCACGCTCATAGAAATCGCGCATCATGGCTCTATTTATCTAGAATATCCGCCACGAAGGAGTTTGCATACATGAAGGCTCTACATGAAAGAGGGTTTCCGGTCCCACGGCCAATTGATTTTAATAGACACTGTGTTGTTATGGATCTGGTACAAGGTGGACCTTTGTAAGTATAAAACATGTTTTTTTAAGTACATAAATATATTAATTATGTTAGTAGTAAGGGGCTAATTTACGTAACTCCACGACTAGTGCGTCTTTTGCGGGTGGATGGGACATGGATTGTTCCAACCAGCCTAGCCTAGCCTTGCTTACACAAAGTAACCTACTTGTGATCCGCATTCCTTTAGGTTGATCCAGAGGTCACAGTGAAGATTGTGACTTCTCTCCATTACCAACGAACCTAAGTATCTAGGTGGTAAGGGGATGATGGGTTCAGGGCCGATCGCTTGGCTGCCGGAGCCTCTGCAAGCTAATTCCACCGCTGCATCATTACCTCTCGATCCACTGTGACCTTTAATCCATTGCAGGATGGTGTTGTTCTTAGCTCCTACCTCATTGAGTCGTAGGTGGCATTCGTAAATAAGGCCTGAATTTATTGTATTGCTATTCAATGCCGGTAGCACCGCCATGCCGTCTGAGAGTATGCAGACATTTTCGTCCTTAACCTTCCTTGCAGCTATGGCTTGTGCTGCTACGATCACTCCCATGCATTCTGCTTGGAAGACAGTGTTGTATGTTCCTAGCGGTATGTGTATTCTGATATTCAGATCTTCCGAGAAGACACCTGAGCCTGTGCCTTGGTTCGATTTCCCATCCACCCATCAGTGTAAATCCTCAGATAGTGATTATCTTCATGAAGGTGTATTTTGTATTTTTTGTCAATAATGTATTGTTTAGGAATCAGATCATGTTGTACCTCTATGACTGGTACTTCTTCTTTGAGAGTATCCAGGATGCTAGCATGCGGAATCTTGTTGTTTTGCCATTGCTTCAGGATGCGCAGCCTTAAGACCATTGGGACTGTTGATTGTCTTAAGGGGTTGTTGTATGTGGATGTCCAGGGGTGTTAGATTCATCATAGCTTCTAGGGCAGCCATGGGAGTTGCTTTCATGTATGGTAGTGGCCATGCGAGCTAGGCTTTGACATCTCTGAAGTTTGTTGCATGCAGTTGTCTGTTTGTTTTTAGTCCACCAGATAATCACGCCATATGTGATCATGGGGCGGATGACAGATGTGTACAGTAACCGCTCTGTTTTCGGTGTTAGCCCCCATCTTTTACCAGTCAAGTTATGTTTGCCCTAGTTATTTTGTTTTCTAAGTATCTGTTCCAGTTAAGTTTACTGTCCAGTATAACTCTTAGGTATTTAAAATCAGTTGAGAGTTGTAGTTGAGTGCCGAACAGCAACGGGAGGTTGTGTTTGCTGAGTGTTCTTTTGTTTGAGAACGCAACTAGCTGGATTTTGTTCGCGTTTACTGATAATTCAATATCTTTGCACCAGCGTTCTAAAATACGTAACGCTGCTTGGGTGAGGGCGCAGGCGATGCCGATTCTAGCCATGATCATAATCGCCAGATCATCTGAGTAACCCATCGTGGTTTTTGTTGAGTTTACTGATAAGGTCGTCAATAACCATGTTCCATAGTAGGGGTGACAGGACTCCTCCTTGTGGACACCCCTTAGCGATTGTGACTATTTGAGAGTCATTAGTCTTGATGATTCTTGTGCTCAGCATCTGTGTTATCCATTCACGGATTGTTGCTTCAACCCTGTGTTTATGTAGGGCCTTTTCAATGCTTTTAAAGCTTGTTTTGTCAAAAGCTCCTTGATTTTTTCTCCAGCGCTTCTTCAATCTTACTGAGTACTAGATGGAGCGCGGAGTCAGTTGATTTCCCTGTAGTATATACATGTTGTAGTGAGTGCAGGGGGTTTTCTGTTAGGGCTACTTCCCTAATGTACCTCTTAATAAGTCTTTCCACAGTCTTAAGAACAAAATATGTGAGTGATTAGTCTGAACGATTTGGCGTTTGTGAAGTCTCCTTTTCCTGGTTTGGGTGTGAAGATAACTTTCACTTCCCTCCAGCCTTTGGGGACATATCTGTATGCTGAGCACGACTTCATTAGTCTGGTCAGCCTCTGGTTTAGCAGGTTACCTCTCCATTGCAATAGCACTGGAAAGATGCTATTAGGTCCATTGGAGCCTTGATTGTGTAAAAATTTGCTCTGCAAGTTTCCAATCGCAGGAACTTGGTGGAGTGATAACATCAGTCCATTTGAAAGTGCTACTCTGTCAGCATCCTGGGAAGTGTGCATCTAGGAGGATGAGTTAATTATGTATATGTCCAAGGAGGGCTGGCGTCAGACAGGCGGACGGCTGTAAAAACTGTAGCCAAAACATATACAGTAGACAACCTACTATGATCATAGTGTGCTGACGCTTGATATCGTTGTATAATATCTACCTAGTCTAAAAAAATATCTTAGGGTATATATACATTTGTCTAAGTAGGCACTATCATCATTATGACCATAATGTAGTAATGTTAAACACATGTGGTTAAAGAGAATTAACAAAATTCACTTAAGAAAAATCTAAAAGGTATTTACGTCGTACAATCATTTTGACACCAGTAGAATTACTTATTTTAGTTTATATTTTATGATTAACATAATTTCTAAGTTAATTATTTATTAATTCATAATTAATGTCTTGGATATATCTAGGCCAAGTGTTATATAACTGCGTTCCCTCAAATGTCATATTTTTCTGTCCATAACTTGTTCCGGGTCTTGATAATTGCTGTTTCATGTTATAAGCACATTATTATTTTATGGTCGTAATTACGTATGAATTTGAAAATACCTGCATGTACACCATATACCATGGCCCAAAATATATTGGGCTAACAAGAGCTGTGCCATGTCTTTACTTTAAAAGCAAATTTTCAAGCAATATTGGCCAAAACTACATTATTTCATAAATATCTTAGAAATTAAATATGGTCATGGTACTTTCTTATTTGAGCCAGAAGAATTCATCATCTGCAGCCACTGAAAACCTTTACTTCAGTAGAGTGTCGCTACATTAATTGCTCATATCAAAAGTAACATCAACCTTAACATACACAATTTAAATTACAAAGAATAATGTCTTGACACAACATCTGTGTCAAAATTAAGACAGTTTGACAGGATAAGGTTATTTTAAAATTCCAGGACACATGTTACTTCCGTCCCGGATGCTGGGAGTCTGTACGATGAACTGATGGACCTCATTGTGCGGCTGGGAAACTGCGGCGTCATTCACGGAGACTTCAACGAGTTCAACATCATGTTGGACCAAGAGGGACGCCCCATCATTATTGACTTCCCGCAAATGGTCTCCACTAATCATCCTAATGCTGAATTGTAAGTATTTTAGACATTAATTTATACACCATAATATTAAAGGTCAGTGAGAGAAGATGAAGAATCTAAACCACTAAATAAGTTAATTTTACTTAGGTTGAAATTGTATGAACTTAAGCCATTTACTATATTCTCAGAGGCAGTTAAATGGAATGCAAAGGATTGCATTCAATAATATGCCCGAAGATTTGTCCATCCGTAAATATTAGTGGTATATTTTATTACAGTAGAGATTAGCAAAGAAGCAAGTGAGTCACCTAACAATGTGACCAATGCTACCGTATTGTATCCACCACTGTTAGAAAAGTTAGAGATGCATTGCCATTGGGAAGGAGAATCAAAAAGAAAAGGGAGCGGAATTAGGGATAGTAAGGGAATTGAGACTAAGACATCAGTTAATATAGGGATCACTGACGGTCCTCTAAGCAGAGCGTGCATAGAGGAAGAAAATATCATGTCTCATGTCATGCCAGTGTCCGTGTACAGGGCTGACTATCTCGTCTCGCCGAGCTCGCTTCAAGAAATCGCCAGCATTAAAGAATTGTTAGGTTTCTTCGGGGAACTTGGCTGGCTGGAGTGCTGGCTGCGCTCTGTGGTGTCGTGGTACTACCATGATTAAATTGCTTTTAGTACAGGCTGCAGTTATTGCTACCATTTCAATACACAACTTTTATTCCTTATTTAGAAAATTTAACAGGATACGATGAAAACACTTTCTTCAACTTTATAACATTTTGCAGGTATTTCGATCGCGACGTGAAATGCGTCCGTGAGTTCTTCAAGAAGCGCTTCGGTTACGAGACCGACCTGTGCCCGAAATTCGAGGAGCTGGAGCGTGACGACGAGCTGGACACGGAGATCGCGTGCTCGGGATACAAGAGGACTAAAGTTGTCGATGATGAATTGTTACAGGTGTGATAGTAAATAATTTAAAAAGAAGTAATTATAACATTGGTCGTAACCTATTATTATAAGAGCCCCTACGCACTACGCAGCCAAGCCGCAGTCAAAAACGCGTAAAACAGTTTTCATTCGCACTCGGCGGCGGATGCGATTGCCGTCTGACCGCAGCGGTGCGGCTCCGCTGCGGCCGGCCGCGCGGTTTCTATATGCACTGTGCGGATCGCGGTTGCTCGCCATAGATAGCCGCCTAGTCTAGATGCGACTAGCGAAAGTACAAAATGAATTGTTTATTATGTGACGGCTCTGGTTAATGGTGCACTTTATGAAATCTCTCCAATTTGCTTAATACATTCCAGGAAATGGGCATAGGACTGCAAGTGAGCGACGACGAGGACATTCAATGTGATGACCGAGACACTGAAGAAGTTAATACAAAACCGATTTACGAAGAAGACGAGGTCAGCGCTCTTAGGAATGAGGTAATCATATGATTTTTTAGAAAAAAAAGTAACTTATATTTTATTAGCATTCCCTACAATATTATTGTTTTTCTCATGAAACTCATTTTAAACTGACAAGTGTAGGTAGAGTACACTGTATTGACAGCGGTAGAGCCCGCAACGACATTTGTTGCACGAATGGGTGTCGGCTCGACCGGAGCAATACCACGACCTCACAGAAGACAGGCGTGAAGCAGAAGTATTCTGCGTGTAGTCTGATGAGTGAGGTGCCAGAGGCCTACTTCTAGTCCTCTTCCTCTTTCCATTATTTTCTAATTAGGAAAGAATGGGAAGAAGAGGATTTGACGGGGGAGGAGATGAATAGGAAATATTCCGTCCTCTGTCCGTTAACGATAGGCAACGCATGTGCAACTGATTAGCTTGTTGCGGAGGTCTATGAATAGAGGGCACTTACCATCAAGTGAACCGCTTGCTCGTTTGCCACCTGCTATAAAAAAGGTCTCATTTGTATTCTTTTTTAATTGTTTCGTTTCAGGTTGAAATGTCGATCGTGAACGATGAAAGAAAACAAACCGTAGAAGAAATTACAACAAAAACAATCACCTTACCGTTAGAACATGAGCAGAATGCGGAGGAAGATGTGCCAACGTTAGTTGCAAGTGAAGAATTAATGAATGAAAAATCATCGAAATTGGATACAAACTCCCAAAAATACCGATTGGCAATGATTGAAAAGGCCTTATCGGACGTTAGATCCATGAGAAGTTACACTTCGGCCAGTACCATAGCTCCAGAAGTTGTGAAACAGCAGGTGAAGAAGAATCTAGAAGATAGACAAAAGAAGATGGATAGAAAAAAAGCTATCGCCAAGGGAGAAGCGAGTGCGGTCACCAGACAGAGAAGGGATAATAGAGAAACTATAAGAGAGAGTCACGGATTATGGGGGTGGGCAGAGTGAGTTATGCTTAATGAAAATAAATAAAAATATTAGTATAGTCAATTTTCTTTTATTTTTACGATGACTAGCTCTGGACGAAGCTTTGCTCTGCATTGTCTACTTCTTTATAGAAGAATGTGGCCAACAAGCAAGTGGTTTACCCGATGTCAAGTGACCGCTACCCAGAGGCATCTGCAATAAGCTAATGAGTTGACAGAGTTGACAGAAATTAGGACATATCTCCTTTCCCTATCCATCCCTTCCCCCATCAAATCCCTTTTCCCTTTTTTTCACGGTAATATTTTTTTTGGGAATTCGCATTTTTACTGATAAGACACCTATGTAAATAAGTTTTAAAAGTAAAAACCGTATCTGAATACAAAATTTCGTCCAACTCGTTAAAGCCATTTCCGAGATACCTGGGATATACAAGAAATGTTCGCTTCATAATAAAATCCAATCTATTTTGATATAAGGCCGACTGCCGCCCCCTAAGACGATCCGGGGAAGCATATGAATCGAATCACACCTCACTCTCCAAAATCCATCAATCCGTTTAAACCAGGACAGGAGGTCACAATAGAACGGACATCCACACCCTCGAAAAACATTTCCGACCTGTAAGGCGGGCAAAAAATTAAAGAATTTTATTTCATCGTCGGTTTTATATTTGAAACAAATAGCATTATTTTTTTCTGATGCAATTCTATTCTATAATGAACATTACATATTTACTTCGTCGACCTCAAATTTTACAGATAATTTATAAATTGTTCTGATTATCAACTTTCGTTGAATAATAAATATTTTATAAACAACAAGCTGCATTCGAAAACAAGATTTTACATTATACATGTAAGTTAAAAAAATATTACGCCATTGTAACCTGAGACGGCGGATATGTTCATTGACACGGCCCGCCATCAGGGGCCACTGATAAATGTTACAAAGGTAGCTCTGTAACGTAATCGAGACGGCATAAAAAGATACAAAATATAAAAGATGTTTATAAACAACTAAAAGTTTAAATAAAAAGCTCTCTAAGAAATTAGTTCATTAAAGTTAAAAAAAAATGTCTTAGAAAATGATCTTGTTTTCTTTCAAAAATTGTATTTGAAAATAAATTTTCCATAATATCAAAATAATTGATACTCTCGATCGATCGAACGAGTCTAATTATTAAATTGCCTCCGTGATATTGTGAGCCTCCATGTGGACCCTATGTAGGAAAATTAAAGCGATATTTTTTTTTTATAATGACTGGCTGACTCTACAGGCTAGACAGAAATTACAAAAGAACTGACAAGGCGTTTAGCTATCAGTGGAATATTACTGTGTGGCGGGCTCTGCAAAAAAATATTATAATATGAATATCATTATTTTAAAAGTTTGCCGTTGGCAATACAGACATAATTACAACTTGGATCCTAATGACGATGTTGATTTAAACAGAATCAAAATTCAAATAATTGTTAATTTTATCATTAATTAACTTATCGTTAGTATTTACCAACTTGCTACCGGCTCCCTGTACACAGACAGCATATCGATTTGTTTTATTATGCTCACCTTAATCGTTAATAGAAAACATAGTTATCAAGTAAATGTAACCATAACAAGCGACAGTTAATTTGAAATACCGATAAGGCCGACCGCCTGCCGCGGGGCGCGGGGGGGGGCGGGGGGGGGGGGGGGCGGGGGGGGGGGGGGGGGGGGG
>DWTW01001737.1:0-12086 GCA_018246275.1 Papilio slateri
TAAATAACCTCCTTCCTTTTGAAGTCGGTTAAATATGTAGTACCACTGGTGTAAAAATAATTGTAAAAATTTAAATACCTTTTAGATTTCTCTTAAGTGAATTTTGTAAAATCTTTGAGAAAATAAAGCTCTTTAACCACAACTTAAAATCATTGACTTGCCATTAATTATTATTTTTTAAACTTAGAAATTAATTTTATAAACGTCATTATTTGTTTTAATATGAATCATTGGTAAATTTGCATATAGAAGATCGGCAAGGCATTAGCATTAGCTTTAAACCTGTGGGCCTTTAAATAATGAGGGAATGCAAGCAGAGACAACGTAATCGACAAATTCTTAAACTGTTACAAAATTGTTATTTTTATAAATCAGTATTTAAAATGCGAAGCAAAAATCCTTTGTCCCGCAGAATGCACTTATATGTGTAATTAACGGACATGACTGGAGCAAGGTCTTACGTTGACATTTAAAATTTATCAATTTCCAGTTTTAATGAGAGGTTAGCCAAAAGTAAGAAATCAATTTGGATTTCAGCCACGAATAACGATAGTTGCTACTTATGCAGTAACATAAATATTTCCATTGTATATGTATTTAGTAACAGTACTGTAAATTGGCTTCGCATGCCGTCACATTAAAATCTCGTAACCGTTTATCAAATTGTGAATTCAAGTGAATTTCAGTAATTACGAAGCGTACTTGGAAAACCGTCTGCGTCGTCGTGCGATACGCGTTCGTATGACTTGTTTATGAAGTATATTTTTTTAATATACGTATAGCTTTAAGTTTTATCTTCTTGGAACTTGGCAACTTGTCCTTGCGCGTTCTAGGTATTTTTTCCCGTTCGATTTGATACTAAGTTTGACAGTAGGAATGCCGCACAAGGGCGCCGGTCGTGGCCGGTCGCGACACGGAGCGTGACTCCGACCCACCCGAGTGACCACTCGGACGTGAACTGTCAAACACTTTAAAACCGCTCCATTCTCCTCAGGCGATTACGAACAATGGGAGGCAGGGAGGTTCGGAGAAAATTGGTCGATATAATACTCTCTGCTGTCGTCTCAATGCCATCTCAAACACGAACATCTTAATTCTTTTTGCGCCTACTTAATAATTATTAATTGTTCTTCGTTGGTATTTGAATGTGTCCGTCGATGTGTATTAATGTCATTATGGCGACGATTAAAGATAAAGCTTGTGAACGTACTCTGGTGGATAATATATGTTTATTTGCAAATACTATTTTTCAATTGAACAAACCATTTGACACTTAAGAAAATGCATTGTAAATCAAAAATGATATGCAAAATAGCGATAATTGATGAGTGTTTTAGCCTAAAGTAAATAGGAACAATTACAAGATGAGTGAGTTTATGTGTCCTTGATGAAAATAATTGCAATTGGTCAAATTGTAAAGATTATACATAATATGGTTTGCAAGTAATCGAAAAGTTTCCATACCCCTCTTGTATCTCAGCCGATTTTAATAGTTCTTCGCTATTGTGCGATTTGGCAGCGTCATCTTATTGCATTAAGCTCTCTTTAAAATGTATATTTTAATTATATAGTATTTTTATTAATTTAACAAATAAACATTATATTTTAAATACGATTTATAATACGTAATTGGGATAAACAGATATAGCCGTCATTATCATTTTCTGCTTTTCTTGAAGCTAGGTCACAATTTTAGATATGGTGTGAGCTATAGGTGTGACCTATCGCTAAAACTATACTGAAAATATACTTGAAATTTAAATACACATTTCTTCTCTACAAAAAATATCGTTCGTTGTTATTAGGGAAGTTTGTGGGCATATTGGAAATACCAATAACCATTTTCGGTTTACTAAGAGCATAATAAAGCAGTGCGCCTGGGCGTCCCTGGACTGAAGCTATTAATTATAAATGTTTTGATTGTTTCTGAACAAGGATGTGGTTAAGAATACGTAGCAAGTACTTCTAGGAAACTACAATATTTCACCAAAGACCCTTATGTTGACCTTGTGGAGAAAATAATCTGTGACTGTTATGAGATTGGCCTATTAAACGGGCGGTGGTTTTTCCAAACCATATGCAAAATGTAGTCGACCCTTTCACTTTTTTACCCCGTACTTGAACTTACGTACGTTGCTTGTTTAATAAAAATAATACCTGGAAACCGTTGCGCAATAAATACCCGAGAAAAACATAAGAATAACCTTCGCGAGACGTGTTAAAAATGTGGTTAAAATACGAATTAACTCACGGTGGACGAGTGGTTATATTGGTCCGCATTAATATTTGGAAAATCCGTGATCTACGTGATAATCGGGCTTGAATTAAAAAAAAAATGCTAGTTCATACTATGCCTAGTGAATAATGAGTACAGATGACTTCACTTAACCTCAAAATTATCTATGTAATATGAAAATAATCAGTATTTACTTATAAAGTAAAATCAGACTAAATGATATAGGATTATTTTAATAGCATATTTTTGATCCGTAATCTATGTTTCCAAAATAAGTGGTAATGTTGGCAGGGAAAGTCCCAGGAGAACTTATATCGATTAAATTAGTGACACGTAACCGAAGAGCATATGTGCGTAGATGTACGGATGTAGAAGAAGATAGAGAAATGTGCCAGGATCGCGCCAAATGAAATCCGTAGTCTCTGCCTACTCCTCTGGGTTACGAGCGTCAGTGCATGCGACAGGGTGACACGAGCAAGCAGGGAGTGACTACTGGGATGACGATTGACAGAATGACGTGGAAGAAAACATGTTATGCCAATTCCACTTTATGGGAACAGGGCAGGTGAATGAAATGACTTATTATATGAAAACTCACCACATATACTTCTAACGCTTATTCAGATTGAACTGGGAGGTATTTGGTTACTTCCCTGGTCGGCTGCTTTAATTTCAAAAACAAAAAAAAGCGACTGACTGTATGATTATCATCATTCATCCGATCATTATACTATTTAAGAGTGGTAGACTCCACAACAAAAATATCTGTTGCACGAAAGGGCCGCCCCGACCGGTGAAATACCACGACCTCACAGAAAGCAGACGTGAAGTAAAAGTTGCGTTTCGTCTGATGAATGAAGTGCCGGTATCCAATTTTAGTTTTATTTTCTTTCTGAAGCTTTCCTAATAAGGAAAAGATGGGAAGGGGAAGAGGATTGGACGGGGAGGGGATGGATAAGAAAAGGAAATATCTTTTTTCCTGTTTACCCACTCCTTTGTCCATTGAAGGCACCGCATCTGCAACTCATTTGCTTGTTGCGGATGCCTATGGGTAGCAGTCTTAACATCAGGTGGATCGCTTGATCGATCGCCACCTTCCAAAAAAAAAAATGACACTTCGGGAAAGACTAAGAATCTAATGACACCTCACTCGTCGAAATCGGTCAAGTCGTATAAGGTACAGAAGGTTACAATGAAATGGACATATATACCTTTTGTCAGTCGAGTAACTAAATAGCGGTCCTTCAGAGGGCTTATATCCAATCAATAGTCTATCGCAACGTTTTTCATTTATTTCACAAATTCATAAAAAATAGACGGACGTTATAATAAAAAATGTAGTTAAAAAGAAATTAAATCTCATTACTTTAAAATCCATTATTTCTTACTTATATCATTATCTAAAATAATACCCAAGTTATCATGTGATTTTTAAAGGAAAGATTACATTACAACTTCGAAGTAATAATTCAAAATAAATTTAAAACTAATTTAAGGGTATTTGATAATGAATATTATTATCAATGTATATATCTCAACAATTCTTATAGTTCACATTGTGAATTATTTCAAAGACACCGCCTACATTCCTTACAATATATCTAAACATTTTCACTAATATTATCTGTGGCACGTAAGTTGCTTAGATGACAAGGAAGATATTCCCTCAGTTTGTCACGTCCGTGTATTACGTTTCACTTTCCATGTAATTTACAGGGTTCTACAAACATGGGCATGTCCTTGTATTTTGCAATCTCTAACAATCTAAGGAAAAAAGTAAACCGTTACAATTCTCTAACAGATTTTCGTATCAGTTCCTTTTAAAACATATTAAAAACCACTATACCTTACCTACACAGATAGGTACTCTTCAGCTCTTGAGGTTTAATACGCTAACTGTTATAAAAAACCGTAATATTAGCTGTTTTCGTTAACATGTTCGTAAAAAAAGTTTAATATGTACTGTACAATCAATACAAATGTGTTAGTTTTTTCAAGATTTTCATTATTAGTTTTGATATTTATATTATTGTGATTTTATTTTGAGTTTGTTAATACAATCCATATAAAGACTACCAGTTGAATATGGTACTCTACGAATCCTTCCTCTCGTCCCGACGGAGTCTGCCCATATGAACTAAAGTCAGTTTTAATACTAACATGCATCCATACTACAATATAATAGTATGGTACTCAGCTACACTTTACAACGTGCAAAGTATTGCATTGCCTTTTTTAATATTCAGTAATAAAAACTCAAACTTCTTTATATAGAATGATAAGTGACCTCGTACGCAACAATGCGATCCCGCTTCGAATAATATGGTTATGTAAGTCCATGTTAGAAGATGGCGTTAATCTTATCGATGAAACGTACACGATGTGGTGCAAGACAGATTTATGACCAGGATAATGTCAAAGCGACATCTCTCGAGTGTACCGTGGGCGTACGCTCTGACAATTCAACTATCTGGATAATGCGAGAAGAGGTGAAACCTACAGGACTGAACAGGTTCCACTAACGGACCAAGCTTTCTATTATCTTAACATGTTAGCAATCTATATATATATGGCAAAACCATCTTTTAATGATCATATCATGGGGTATCAATGAATTAATACGTGAAGCGAAAACTTCGGGAACATTTTCATGAATATTTGGCACCAGGAGATATCTGAGATTTGGTACATTTAAAGTTTCTATGGAAAAGAAGCGACAAAAAGCTAACCTTTAATGACAGCGCCATCTAACGATTCTATGCTATATCAAACTATCTGCATTATACTCCCGATTTAATATTCAGATCATCGATACCTTAAATTATTGTAACATTGATAGCATGCATGTAAATCTGTGTGGAACACAAAAACTTCTGAATTAACAAAAAAATATCTTTATTCAATGCTGAAGCACAATTGAAATATCATGATTACTATCTACCTTTCATAAAACGAAAAGAAGTTTTGAAAGTATCACGAATGCGTGTTATCTATATTACACAAATCAATAACTAACTATATCGATCTGATATTTTATGATTGATTCTGATACATCTCAACTTAACAGGGCGACTGATTTGCCGCGGGCCGATACTGCTGACATCTGACCTTCGTTCCTGTAAATATTCGTCAACACGAATAGAAGTATATATAATATGTATATAATGGTTACAAGTAAGCTACTGTGACTATTAAACCTTTATACGTGTAATTAGGTAGTTAAATATTTATTCTAATAAATAGTTATGAGCACATATATAAAAGTAGTAAATTTTAAAAGTTTGCTTATAATCAGTGCTGCGTCCGCTGAATTCAACGGCTGTACCTACTCCTTTTTTAATCAAACGGTGTATATAAAATGAAATTATCATACGTACTCAGAGAGTATGTAATAAGGTAAACCGATGAACAGCTATGCGTAGCTATAAATACATTGAAAAGAAGGAAAAGATAAGAGGAACAAGGAAAAGGTCAGCGCCACAACGGTACAGCCAATAACGTCTACTGGGAGATCGCCACAACCATAAAAATTAAAATAACTCCTTTTGTTTTATTCTCTCTCTCTCTCTCTCTGTTCCTTTCATATCCATTCTTCATTACATTCTTCCAACTTGAACGATTTTACTTCATGGAAACGTGGACTTCAAATGTGACATTAGCATTCTGTAACCAGCCATGTACTCATTAATTTAAATATTTCCACTTATCCATTATAAGACTACATATAATAATAATATGTTAAGTTATTTAAAGCTCATACTAACGTTGTACTTATTTTAACGGATTTAACCAATTATAATTGGAATAAAGATTTATCGCCTTGATCTGTTTAATGAAACTACCCACTTTGTCTGTGCATTCGAATAAAGAATTATATCTAATCGTCGTAAGATATATGGATTGGAAATCCGGTTCAATATTTATCATAACATATATACGAATGTCAGATGAATATTAAATAAATTGCAAACGCATGTATGTTAATGGTAATAGGTTAAAACCTTCAGATTCCGATCTTATCTACATATACTCAAATTGAACTTAAGAGAGATGTTTAAATTATTATTTTTTGTTTCTATCATGCTGCATGGATTTGTTATCCCACCGGGAGCCAGAAACGACGTATGGCTGTATATCATTTGACTAGGCAATTACGTCGTCGTAGAAATTTATAGAATTTCTGGTAATGTTTGTAAATTGCAATAAAAAAAAATTACCTTATAATTGAAATCATTTACAGAATTTGTAAAGTAATAAACCTTCAAGTACTCGGCTAACCACTCAGCAGATGGTATCAGAATCACAGATTATACATAAAATTGCTTTTAAGCTAGCATTGTTAACACTAATTGCAGCACCCGTTGATGCCCGCCCCGCGCTCGCCGCCGGCTATTCCATTGTAACTTTATTACCAGCCTGCCTGCTACAACTGGGAAGTGGGGTATTGTTTAATGGATAATAATTTTCATTATCCTATGGAAACAAAGTTGAAATGTTTATTCAAGGCCTTTTATTTGTATACACGATAAAATAAATTAAATCATAATCGATCGTATAAACCTATTCTGGTGTTCATACTAAAAATAATTTTACGAAACTTTAAAGAAGTTATTGGTAACACTTATGAATCATTACCATAAATAAATATATTTTTATTTATGAATTGTTTTATTTATGTAATTGTCAGTAATTTATTTCAGTGTATTACATGATTTGTAATAATTAATGATTATGTAGGTTGTTTAACTAATTTTTGTCGGTTCATTTTCGATATTCATCTAGAAGATGTTTAATATTGACACAATAATCTATATTCATCTCATATATATTTTCTACGTTCTACAAATTTTACGTTCGTAGGGATCAACTGAAATATAGCAACTAATAAGCATGTTTTATTTCTTTTTAATTTAATTGTCTTTTTCGGAGTCGTGTGGCTATTGCAAACGCCAAAAATACAACAGATAAAAATCAAAACCTCATTATTTTTTCCATACGAATTTTATGAATTTCGAAAAAGATGCCGAGAGGCATCCCATGTGCCAATTAACGCCAAGGTGTAAAATAAAAGAATTATGTGAGGACAAGAAACAAGCGTGAGGTAACTGTAAGTTAAGCATAATGCACACAGGATAATATTCCCTACCACATATGGGATAGTGAAGAAATGAATGCGTCATTCGTTAACGAATATGGTTCTGCGGTGCTAAGAAGTACTGTTTTATTCGGTTTAATGTTTTTTTACGTGCTTTAGTTTCCTTTGAAATGTCTTAATTGGCTCCAGGATATTTTGATAATTTGTAGTGAAAACAAAATATTTTTTTATTTTCTGTCTGGTCAGAATGCAGGTTTGCAGAAATCTGGTAGCTTATGACGGGATTTGCAGACAGCATGTATGTCCACTTTTTTCGAAGTTAAAGTTTATATATATCTGTATGGGCTAACGTTCTTCTCTCTAAAAAAATTATGGTGGGGTTAAAAAAGTGCATTTTTGAGAGCAGATAGTTGAGAGAATTGTTCTGTTTATAAATCCGGTCCCACGATTGTTTAGGTTGCTACGAGCCCTACTCCATTCATAATTGAAAAGTCATCAATGATGCGCGCACTTTTTATTTATTCGTTTCCTTCATTACTCGAAAGATATTTGTAGTGCAAACAAACGAGTACGAGATCCATTGAACCGAACATCTTCAAACAGCTGATGCAATCCTCTTTATAATAATGAGGGTAGGCATATCAAGATGTGTCAGAGTGGCTATTGCACAGGCTTCAGCTTTGCCGAGTCACCTATTGCACCAGGATCGCAGCTGATTATTGCGGATTGTGCTGCACTTGTGCTGCATTTGTGGCTAATAGAACAGAATTGTATTTATTTGATCAGTACTCGTGCAATACTGAGGCGTCCTTTATTAAGACATCTCGTTAAGTGCCGCATGAGATTTCAATTTATGACGTTAGTAGGTTAGTAAACAACATTAGGATTCAATTAAATTTACTGGTTGTTCAAATATGATTCGACTTTATATTTATTTTTGGGAAAACCAAAAGCAAATTTTACATAAATTTGAATAAAAAATTAGAAACAGAAAGCCTATAACAGTTTTTCCCGAATAGTTGACGTCTTACAAAGAACATTGTTGTGTGAGCAATAAAAAACAACCCAAAAACACGTAATTAGTATAGGTTTTACAAAAGTAATTTATTTTAATTGATAATAATTTCTAGAAATGATTTTTTTTATAAAATCACAGATTAAATTGTTGTATTAAAATGCCTTTAACAGTGATAGAACCCACAACAACATCTATTGCACGAATGGGCCGGCTGATGAGTGTGGTGCCGGAAGCCTAATTCTAGTCCTCTTCCTATTCCCACCCTTTTCTAATCAGGAAAGGATGGGAAGAGACGGGGGAGGGGATGGATAGTAAAATATATTATCCTTTTTTCTATTTATCCTTTCCTATGTCTATTAAATGTGGGCAACGCTTGCTTGTTTGCTTATTGCAGATGCCTATGGGTAGAGGTCATTTAATGTCAGGTGAACCGCTTGCTCGTTTGCCACCTTCTACTATAACAAAATGTCTATATTTTAAATTTATACATGTATCTATGCTAAATAGCCGAAAAAAATATCAAATATTACAATTAAAGAATTTTAGTGAACTAAACGAGTCATAAAAGACTAATTTATCATGTTTGCAATTTAGTAAAACAAATCATACCATATAAATATATTTTTAGCACACCTTCTTTGTGTCATTTAAATAATGTACTCTGTGGTACTTGAGTACTTTAAAGAATATCAGTTGTGGCCAATGTCTGCTAAAATGTTATCAACATTATAAAGCTGCAAAACTGCGAAGATAAAATCAGTTTAATAATACTGGAGGACTTGTCGACCCCATTCAACTGAACTGCAGCCAATATCATAATTCACGTGAGTCCAAGGTGAACAAATGTACCGCGATTATAACTAAAAGACATGTTGACGTTGGCTAAGTGCGGAAATGTATATATAGTATAGCGGTACGGTATGTATATACGGTATACGGTATGTATATAGCTGATGTTAATAACATAAACTAGGGGCCCGAGCAGACGTCCTGTCACGAACCGGATAAAATACATAACCTCTGATATCTGTAACAGTAATTCCTATAAAATATGAAAAATTAAGTAATCACTCGAACAGTAATAATTTCTATAAAATATAAAACACTAATATTAAGTTTTCAAAATTAGGGATTGTCCGTATTTTAGATTGAGGAATTTAAAAAAAGGTAGACTATCCTTTCTTTTAAGCTGGAACCAACTCAGTACAAATATAGCGCGTCGATTTTGTACATTAAAGTTTGGAACCGCTTTTCACCATCATTTGTCATCAAAAACAAAACATTCTAGCCTTCAATTCACTTCGAGATAAATTAAATCGTTCATACAACAAATTCTTAAGTTAAAATTAAAGCAATCCCTTAACAAGATCTGTTGTTCATAGCAGTAATCAAGAAAGGTATCGCCTTTAAACTAAAACGTGTACCAAGCCGCACGTGCGCAAGGCATTCCTGACGCAACATCAGTGTACCAGCTACTTTATAAATACAGTTCAAAACAATCAATTTAAAAATATTGTTAACCATTCAGATAACGATTGTATTCAACCGTCAAGGTTACAAGACTACAACCAAAGTAATTGCAACGCTTACGCAAGTGATCACGGCGTTTGTCTTTAGATTTGTGACATCTCTTTTGGAAACATTGGATTCCGAGGCTAATATTTCATAATCGATTGTCTCGCTGAATGAACATCGGTACAAATGATCCAATCTATACCTGTACTGTGTGTTGTAAATTTTCGCATGGACCTTTGTCGTGCTTGTAATTAGATTATACTCGTAGAAAAAAATAAACAAAACATTCGGTTCGCATTGTTAAATTGATTCAGACTACATAAAGTCTAATTAAACGTAGTAAAAGAAACTGGCTTTATTAGTGATTGAATCAGCTTCATCAGTAAGCTGCATCACTGGACAATCATTTTACGTCAAGTGAACCTCATACCAACGACATTTTATTAGTTTTCAAAATAACGGTTCGCCTGGGTACGAATTATCAAGTCATAGAAAACTGGCGTGAAGTGGTGGTCTACTTTTGTTCATCGCCTGGTGTATGAGGGGTCAGGAACCCCTCCTGGTTTCATTTCCTTCGCCATCTCTTCTCGTTTCCTACAAAAGGATCGGTGACGTGTTTACAATTCTGTAGATTTTCGACTGAATGATGTTTATAAAAAGATAGCCATGGGAACAGTTTTTCCTCAACTACATTTTCTTCACATAGCCTTTGATGTTATTTTATTGTGTAATTTGGCTATGTAAAATGGCTAGGATACAGGCTTTGCTAAATTTTGGGATCATAAATGTAATGTTATTGGAATAAAAAAAACACTAAACAGTTTGCATACAACAAGCAGCTTTTTTTTAAATTAAATGGCTCGGCCTAGAAGCGACAAGCACTTATATTTCTATAGATAAGTGCACAGATATAGTAATACTGCGTTAAAACGTCCATCATCATAGAAGGCCGGTTCCAAAGCCCAGTGTATGCCGGTAGCTTTTTTTAAAAGTGGATTAGTGGGCGATGATCTATTGTTACAGCTATAAATGTCAACGGCGCATTAGTTATCGGTCCCTAATGTTTCTTTGGCAACAATATTATCAATAAATTGTGTGCTCTGCGGCGCTGGGCTACACCTAATTGTCCCGAATCTATGGCAGCCTAGAAAAGACAAATATGGTATCTTACAAATACAGAACACACTTCGTTGAGTAAAATATACTTTACCTACTATTTATTCGTCTATAATGAATGAATTTTTCCTATGGGAGGAAATGAATAAGCGTTTTTGCTTTTTTTCTTAAACGACTTATTATGGGTCCAAAAATCGTTGTATCATTATTATCGACTATAAGACACCCACACCAAACCGACTATAAGACACAGATGGTTTTACCACACTTAAAAAATGGCCAAAAATAGCCTTTCTTATATCGAACCGAGAGGACACTGATGTTTCCATCAAATTATTTACACACTTTCCTCTAACAATAAAAAAATAAATAGTTGAAAAAGAAGTACGGTGTCAGTAGAAACCTTACCATAAGCCATTTACAAATAAACCTGTAACCAAAACACAAATGTTGAGCAATATTTAGTTAACGAAACAGATGAGATGATATAAAGAACGTATTTAAGAAGCGACCATCATTGTTAACCAAAAAGTAATTCCTCATATCTTTTTTACTTTTCACTAATAGAATTTAATGATAAAAATTAAAATTAAAAAAGTATAAATCTAAATCGTAGCCTATGTAAATTTTGTGAACTTTTATTTTTAAAATAAGTAAACTCCATGAAACCACGACTAAAATTTGGCTCAGTTCATCTGCACAAGCAGGCCTATTTAGTGATATAACAATAATTATCTTTCAGGCTGTTTTTTTGTATAGCCATTCAATAGCACGCCATCTCGAAGTTGCGCTTACCGCATCTATGTGCTCTATTTCCTTAGATCGGTTGTGTAATGGCTACGCATTTCAAGACAACCTTTGGTGTCTCAACTCGGCACGACGTGATCCTGTGCAGAATAACTGAATCGAATCTATTGCGTACAATAATTCAAATGCTCGAATTGCGGTCATAATAGATACAATTTTTTTACTCAAATATTTTTGTATTACAAATACTAACTATAAAAATATAAAAACTCCGTGTTTTGCATAAAGCGGCGAGTTATTGTCATAGAAAGTAAACAAAAAATTTTGCGACACTATTTGTTTAAGTGAAGTTTTTTTAG
>DWTW01001738.1:0-12076 GCA_018246275.1 Papilio slateri
ACATACAGACACTTCAATTTTATTTATCTGTATATAGATTGGACCTGCACGGAGAGCATTAGCGTTGGTACGGAACGTAAGTTTCAATGACATAAAAGTGACAGTTTAACAAAACAAAGTTTGATTTCTGTTTTCGAAAGCGCGAAGGATTGCATTGAATTCTGTTTTAAAAATACCACAGTCGTAATTTGTATAATAAATTAATAAAACCCAAGTGAAAATGGACGACAAACATCGCGAACGTGGAAATAACTGGAGTGCGGAGGAAAAGGTTTGACTATTTTAATAATACCATGCTCTCAGTACTAAGTTTCTCAGAACAATTCAAAATTACCTTGCACTTAAATATATTGATATGGAACTTATTTATGATTTTAGGAGATTTTTATGGAAATAATGTAAGAGTCCTCGGTTGTGACTGAAGACAAAAGAACAGATACAAATACGAACAAACGGAAGGAAGTTGAATGGCTGAAAGTTCAAAATAAGTAAGTTTATTGATTACATAGTTGAACCCGCGAGTACAGTTTTATTTTGTACTTTCCCGTGCCTGCATACACTGACACACCTACCTACTACAATTTATATAAGTTACTTGCATATTTTTTACCATTAAAATAATATTACCACTTTAAAGATATCAAGAACTTACTGGCAAGCTTAGAGATGTGCGACAACTAAAAGGGTTTTGGAGGAGGACAAAAATATCAGCCAAAAAGAGTGTCTCCAATCACAGAAGAGCTCTCCGTGCTACCGGTGGTGGTCCACCACCACTATCACCTGGAGATTGACTTTGTTGAAGAGAAAAATGAATTTGATAGTGATGGTATATTTGCGACAGACATAAGTTTTATTTGCTTTTTTTTCTGTAAGTCAATCATCAACTTTATTATATCTTCTCTCTGCAAGTGTTTAAGTAGATTTCACACCTTTACTTTCCTACATATTTTTATAATTAATTATGTAATAAAATTGGTATTTGAAAAGTAAAATTTAGTATTGTTTACAGAATGCAAGTCAAGGTATAAATAATGGGCAAACGGTGACACCCAAAAGAAAAACGTTATTGGTTATTGAAGAGGTAATTATGATTATTTATTTAGTTCTACTACCCCCATGAGGGACAACCTGAACAAGGGCTAACATTTTATTCAAATAGATTTTGATTTGTTGTACCACTGACAAGCTAGATTTTCTTGAAGTTTATTGTTATATCTTTGTTGCAGGAAGTAGCTGATGGGAATGATTCTATTACTATTGAAAACATTGTTATTGATGCTTCAAATAATGAGGTAAAGTTACACTTTTTAAATCCAGAATCCGATCACCCCAGTAACAAAATTTCAATATTGCTTTTTATTTGAAGTATTTTTTCATTGGTTTAGGTATACTCCATGAAGCCAATTTAATTTGTGTTGATCAATTAAATAGAATGCCATGTAACATATATTTTGCAGATTATAACAAAACAATCAACATTGAACATATCTAATGAAAAGGAGCATACAGAGTATATTACACCGCACAAAAAGTTAAAGGTGACTCCACAAATGTATAAAAAGCCACTGGATACAAAACAAAAAAAGACAAAACTGATGGAGAAGGAGCATAATATTAAAATGAAATACCATAAACAAGAATTGTGTCACCAAGACCTAAGACATCAATTCGAAATTGAAATTTTAATGCTAGAAAGGGAGAAAAAGATCTTGGAGTTAAATATTTTAAAGAAACAATTATTGTGATTTATTTTTTATTTTGTTAATATTTATATTAAATTTTTATTTAAAATGTGTTTTGTATAAAGTTCCTCCTTACGACATTTCCTCTCAAAGTATCCGGAAGATTTATGATTCTTGCTCTCCGCCGACGAACATAGCGAACCATTTCCATGCTCTCGTTCACATCAACTGCGATATTGTGCAGGACTGCTAACGACGCAACCACTGCAGTTTTTGCTGTAGTAAGGTTCATTCGTATGCACACCTCTCAAAGAACATCTGAACCTCTGCTTCCATAAGCCAAAGCATCTTTCAACGGTATTTCTGGTCCGGATGTGTGCCCTATTGTAAGTTTCTTTTTTGGCGCCTTGTGGGTTGAACAAAGATATGGAGTGCAACCATATCCACTATAACCTAAGAGCCTCCCATGGATCTCTCCATTTTCAAAGCGCTCTTTGATAGAACTTTCATTGAAAATTCGTGAGTCATGTACACTTCCACTCCACCAGACCACTACATCACGGATTTTCAAATGTGAGTTGCACACTACTTGTACATTTAGAGAGTAATAACCTTTTCTGTTCACATAGGCTTCACTAATTTCTCCTCCTACTCTCTTGACCCTGATATGGGTGCAGTCTATAGCTCCAAGAACAGAAGGGAATTCTGATATTGCTCTTAATTCTCTGATTGTTTCCAACTGTTCATTAACTGTTGATGGCATGTTTATAAACATGTGAGCTTTCTTTGCTAAAGCTATCGCAACATTTTTACAAGTCTTGCACACGGCTTGTTGCGAGATTCCGTGCAAGTCTGCAGTATCGTCTTGTATCTGAAAAATAAAATAAAAGTAAATCAGCTGAAGAATGAATGACAATCGGTAAGAAGGTACCGATAACTGTAAACCAAACGTAAACACTTCATAAGTTTATGTGTGCTTACCTGATGGCGGGCCCAGTTCCGTAAGGCACAGGCAACTTGAATATGAGGATCTGAGGACCCACCACGTGAATCATGTGGAATATCATCTTTTATTAGATCGACAATTTTTTTACCGAAAGCTTTGCTAAATCTGTACCGTTTTCTAAAGTTATAGTCATCATAATATTCGAATGGGTTCACTCGCACTCTATACACTTTATCACGATAGTTATCCAAAAATTCCATATCATCCAAATCGTTAAAATCAGCAAAATCGAAGAAATCCATTGCAATTAACGCAGAGAAAGACAAACCAATATGGCGATGGTTAAAATCGTGTTAAACAAGGGATCGGCGATGTTTAAATTTAAACATTGTTTAAACTATGTTTAAGCATAGACAACAGGTAAACGCGATTGTGGTACCATTTTTCCAAAACAAGTGTTAAACACGTGTCTAAGGGACAACCCTTAGACACGTGTTTAACACTTGTTTATGTTTTTTGTGGTAAGACCGTTAGAATCTCTTTGTTACATTTAAAAATAGTAGTTCTCATCCGTGGGGCGAAGAGCTTCCCACAGGGTCGTCCTTGCCGTGAGTTCTCACTGCTAAAAACATTTAAATAAAGCATATTGTCATCTCTGGTTTTTTCTAGAGAAAGAGAGAAATAACAACATGGTTTATGTGATGATTTCAGCTGTGAGAACTCAAAGTAAGTTTGGTACCTCTGCTCAATAATTGTAACCCTTAAATAATTGTGTTGGAATTGTGACTGTGGGATACAACAACTGTTTTAATTTATTTTAAGACGAAGAGATAAACTTTCTATTTATATAATTAATGAGTATGTAATATTCAAGTTTTATAAGTAAATTGTTAGATAAAAAATACTTTTATATACACTTAAGTCGAAAATTAAGCTTTGTTATCATTTCAGTCGTAAGACAGTAAATAAAATAGCAACACTGTATGTGGTGCTGTAAATATGTAATTTAATAGATAACAGTTATGTAGAGGAAAAAGAATCGCCTAGCCTAGCCTAGCCAACGGTATTTATTAATTTATTATTACGCTTGCTCTAGGCAAATTAACTTTGTTTTATCTAATCTTACGCCATCTATTGTAAATTATACAAAAATGTTTTAATGATACGGTGCACCAAATTATGGAGTTGCTAATAGATGGCGCAATTATAAAATAAATCAAGTCAAGTATAGCGCCCGGCAAACATCTTGAACATTGCATTTAGTTGCTGCGCAGTAGTCGACTTGTGGGTCTCTTTGGCGGAGCGGGCTATTGGTTAATCAGTCGACCTTTGCATCCCGCGTCATGCCTTCGTTCCATTTGCTCCCGAGTACACTTATCTACAGTTTTGTTGATCCAATTTCGTTGTTACTTGTTTCCGTTAAGATTTAATTGTTTGTAGTTTTTTTCCGTTGTTATTATTATCGAGTCTTATTTATTTATTATTTTTTAGTTTTAATGACTTTTTGTGTTGAGTATGCCGCGACGATATGATACCGACGAAGGTGACAATAGCGACGCTTATAATGAACCGACCCCGAGCACCAGCTCGGCTTCTACTGGCTTAGGTTTGATTTACTGAAGGAGTATCATTTTTATCAACATAGGCATGAAATAAATGTTACGTCGGTCGTAAAATACAAAAGTAATAAAAGGTTTAGCATGCATGTCTAGCATGGCTGTTATATTTTTTCAACATTCCCAATTAAAACAAATATTTAAAATATGTCAATTATTTTGTCTGAAAGTTCCCCCACTACGCCGCTTTTTGTTCAAGAAGTTTGCCGCGCTCTATACAGGAGAAATTTCTTCAATTTACGTTTTAGTTTATTTTATATTTTCAATGCATGTCTTATGTAAATTAAATTTGAATAAGGTGACACGGAAACTTGCCACACACCAAAAAGGAGTTATTTTCTTAAATAATAGATGTCGCTTTCTAGCATTGTTATTATACGTGACAGTGAACGATTGTAAGCTTCGTCCACATATACCCGGACCAGGCAAACCGTCAGAAAATTGTCAACTGAAAAAACATTCACAATTTGCACCTCAAATTGTGTTTCTCGACAGTTTATAAAATGTCGATGTTAAATCGTCAAATTCAATTGTTTCGTTCAAAATCAAATGTTTAACGTCAAAGTTTAAGTTAAGAATATAAAATAATAATAGATTAGGTCCCTTAGGTTGGATATCATATAGCTAAATATTAAAAATAATATCTTAAAAAATTTTTATCAAAGAAAAAACTAGTTGTTCTTCCAGATGATACGTCAAATAATAAATAAATTTACAGATTTTACTTTCCTTGAATTTGGAATCCATTGGAATAAAAGAAAATAGATAAAAATGTACATAAAAACTAACAAAACGTAGTTAATATGAAAACGTAAAGTTATTGCGTTACAGCGGAAACTAAAAGTCATTCTACTTGAATACAAAAGATTTATTAAAGCTCTTATTTCACCGCAACAACCTTTCTGTAAGAAGTCTTAATACAATTTATAGCACACCCGCGCGCGCCGCGACTGCGAGGAAACATTTTGTATTTCTTTTAACGGTTATCAAATGCATATTGAAATAAATAATAAATTTCATTCGATTTATGAGAAAATGGACGTCGTTCGATTTCTTTTGTTTCAATACTTTCCTTATTCTTTTAACAGGAAATGAATTGGGTAATTCATAGCCAATACGAGTGGGAAATCTTTGCACCATCCTTCATGTTAGGCAGCCCAGAGCCCGATTTCCCAGGGATCGTTGTAAATCAGAGTTCCTTGATCGTGTTTAAGAGTGTTTTTTTTATTTTTTATTTTATATAATTAATACATTGAAATACGATGTAATCTGGCGGTTAGAGTACCTAGCCATTAAGTCATAGCTTCCGGATTCAATTTCCAGTTGAGACAAAATTCGTGTATATTTTTTTAAAAATACCACATGATTGTTGAATAACACAAAGAACGCCGGCAACGCGGGTGCAACCCCGTTTAGTGTTGTGGAAGCGCCACGGTTGTCGCGGGTGGCGGCGGTCGCGGAGTAGGTCCTTGCTCTTTTGGTAAGTGTTTGATACAAGCTACATTATTCAGAAGTAATAAAGGCTACATTTTTTTAGCATTAATATGCTATATTGGAAATCAGAACAACACTCAAAAAAGAATCTTTTTCTTATGGCTCGGGCATGTTTACTATTTCAGACTCAATGCTTTAACCATTGAGACTGAAATAGTAGGTTCTAGCTTAGCCTTTTTTATACCTGCCCACTATTGTCTTTAAGGAAGCCACATTGTAGTCGGAGGCAAAGGCCGGCTCTGGTAAATTATTCCAGCTGCCGGTTGTGAGCTGTGTGAATGCTCTCGTCATACACAAAAGGTAGGAAGCCTTTGTGTTACGTTTTTTTTTAAAGTCTGCATTGTAGTTAGCAAACTGTTGGCAACTCATTCTGTAGAACTTTTAACAAGCAGTGGATCGTTGATCGGAAAGGCTGATTAGAGAAGTTTGCAAAATATGAGCAACCAGGGAAAGAGTAAAGGGTATCAATTATTGATTTATACGATTTGTTAAAATTAATACATTACAGAATATTTACACGTAGATTTTGACACTTCAGTTATTAGGAAGCGTCATTGGTCCCTACTAATACCCAGTCAGGCGCTGACACTGCAACAAAAACTATTTTCTTAAACTTTTTGAGGCAAATGGATATAGTCATCGTTTTCTATCTAGCTTGTGGGGTCTCAAATTTGATGAACGTGAGTCAGACTGCGATGTCATTTGTGAATGGTACTATACAATAAATATTTTAAATTAAGTACACGGCAGCCTGTTGATATGGATAATCGCAAACAGACTTTGCAAACAAATAACAGACACAACTCGGTTCATTTATTTCGCAAAAGCGGCAGAAAAACGACGTATCGTGTAAATGTCGAGCGCGCGGAGTCACCAACCCCGAGGATTTATGTGTCGCCCAGCGCTTGTCTGGACTCAGACAATTACGTTAAACTGGACGCGGTCCGGAGCAGCGACAGATTCTCTCAACTTACATATATATTTGTTCTCTGTTCTCTCGTGCAGCACGATTTATGTTTCGTATACGTACTAACATTGTTTTCCTAGAAAAAGTGTTAACTGTTGAATATTTCAAGTTTTATCAGATCTCAAAGTACTTTGTCATTTAATGAATTTAGTAAGGCTATCGCTCGACTAGTTCAATATCAAATCCGGTAGATTTCAACACAAATAACGCAAAAACGAGTGTGAACAGGTAAAACATTTTCAGTACAAAGGGATATTAAAAAGTACTCGCCGGTTTATAACTCACCCCCGTCGAAGAAGCAAATGAACTATTTTCCTTGGTTCGTACAAGTACAAGTTAACACTGATAGATGGCACTAAACGCATTATTTGTTAGCAGAACGACTTCACACATAGAGATTAGCATTGTTTCAAAATCGTAATAAGACTTTACATTTTTACACAAGAAGGTAGTAGGTAGTACTAACAACAACATACCAGCCTAACAACAACCAGTAAAAAAATTATGTTTGTAATGTAGAAGAACGACGAATTTTTATTAACGTTATATAAATTTACATAAATCATTTCATTTTCAAAAGTTTCAAGAGTCTAATAATAGATGGCAGCGATTATATCCACGAATTAAATTTTAGATATTGTCAAATAAAATTTTAGATTTTATGTTGGTGCCCCCGCCTGCGTCGCGGGTACAATTGAATAATACACGTTTGTCAAAAATAATGCTATTCCGGTAGGTTTTGTCATTTTACAACCGTAAAATAATAATTAAAATCGGTTCAATATCCTAAATAAGTCCGTTATTAACAATCAAATATTTTTCTTTTAATATTAGTAAGTACATATACATTTTTGATTATATGATAGGTTATGCTTCTCTCTCTCTCTTTCCTTTTTTCTCTTCTTTATCATGAAATTTAAAAAAAACCTCATTATGTTTAGCCACCCTAAATTATCAAATTAAACAAAAGGACAAAGTAAAGAGAAAATCATTTTAAGTAATTATCTAATTAATCAATTGATACGATAAAGTCAAATGACGTATTGAATTCAACCGTTAATTACAGCTATTCTTTATAATAAATAATCCTATTTAATTTATTCCTATCGATTTATTTATGTATTTTCTAAATTTTCTCTATTATATTTTATTGTCTATAATTATGAGTATATTAAGTCAAAAAACATCTTTAATTTTAGCATTTAGCGCTTGGAATAATTATTGCATTAATTAAATTTATTTATGGAATTAAAAAAAATATATAAATTTACCTTTACATGCATGTTGGTGTGATTTTACAAATATTTTTGTTGTAATGTAGAGTTCGTGTGTTGATTATTATTTTAAACATTACGGCAGTACGAAATGTATAAATTGTGGTCAGCGAACTTTCACAGTTTTAAAAACTTTTTATTCTTAAGTTCCTTGACGCTATTTAACGTAAAGAAATTGTTTAGTATCAATGGAGATAATGTTTTATACAAAGTTTAACATACCCTGGCGTGCCGCGCACCGACACAAAGTAACGGATCGTGAATTCGAAGATGTGAATATACCGAACGTGTGGTGAGACTTTTTATATCTTAGCTCTATTATAATGAAGCTGGGGACGTAATGGCCACGACCAGTCTGCAAAGGGTGGAACGACAGAGAAGAAGAATTAGGTTATAATTAAAATGAAAATGAAACAGTATCTTTAATACACAAAATTTTCCTTGTTTGTTATTACGTTGTAATTGTATTTGTTCAAATGTTAAATTTGTGAAAATTTACTCGATAATAATGGACGCAAAGGACACGAAAAAGATTTTTTTGCGTGAATTAAGATTATCGAAAGTGATTTGTATTTGCAGTGACGAGTTGAGCGGGTACTTGTGCGGCGGCGGCGGCCGTCCGCGCGGCCAGCCGTCGCTGGCCGGCGCCGCGGCGCTGGTCGCCGGGACGGCGCTACTGCTGCAGCACAAAGCGGAGCATACATTAAAAGGTTTACAATCTTCACGCTGTTATCAGATATTTTTGTTGTATAAGTCATATGATATTTTTATTGTTCTAAGATTATTTTTGCAGGTTGAGCTTCTGGAATTAACTAATACTAATAAGTACTCACGCCTGTAACCCAGAGGGGTAGGCAGGTTAAGGCAGAGGGAGAGATTCATTGATTTCATTTCATGATTTCGATTCTTCCACATTCAAATATCTAGGCATATAATATGCACGTCGGGTACTCTTTTACTGTCTTTCTATATATGTCACCAATCTGTTCGCTACTAGTTCGCCGAGGACGACTCCTACACCCCACTCCACTCACTTTCGCAACATAAATTTCTCTTGTTAATTCAATGAAAGTCAATGCTAAGTATTGCAAAGTTCTCTTCCATGTCAAATTTAGGGAGTTAATTTGACGCACGTTGTTTGAGTTGTTGATTTATACGGTACTAATTTTATTTTATTTCAGATACATTCGAGTTGACGCAAAAAATTATGTTGAAAAATTACCAAACTGATTCGGACTGTGACGATTCTGAAGATGAGCTTCAATCTGAGGTCGATGAAAACCCGGAAGTAGATGTAAACAGTGGAACATCAGGTAATGTTTGTTATACAGTATTGATCAAGCAGTACTTCATACAGCAAGAATGGTGGGGGTCCATCGACGGGACTTCTTCCTTAACTAAATAAAAGACTTACTGCGGCTGCGTTAAATTTTTCATCACAAGGGAATTCATCACCAGACTAAAGACATCTTCTGCTGGACATAGGCCTCTAAGAATCATCAAGAGATCGATTCCTTGTCGCCTTCAATCGGTGTACTGCCGTAAACAAGTTGCACCGACGACCTATTCTGAGTCATCCAGTACTAATACAGGTCACAATAAAAGTCATTATTTATTTTGTCATTTCAAATATTTCAGGAACTGCATCCAGTAAAAGGTCCGCGAGTGCAACGAATGACTTAGATATGTCAAAGAGGATACGATCCAGCGAACATACAGATATAGAGGGCAAATCAAGTAATGACAAGTCAGACTGCAGATCATCACGTAATGCGCAGGAAAATGTCGCCGAGATAACTGATGATGAAGAAAATTTACAACCTAATGCAAGTTCAGACGTAAATGTTTCTGTTGTCGCTAGAAATGAATTTGATGTTCTTTGCTTCACTTTTTATGATCCTATGATCCTAGAAGGCACATGATGTCAAGTGATCGCCGTATCCCAAAAACATTCGCAACAGTTAAAAGAGTTAGCGAGCAACATTAGACGGCTCGAGGTCATTCAAAGGGCATAGCTCGGAGTATCTGCGAGACGGCATCGGAAATGATGTGACCCGCAGTAGAACCAAAGTAACAGTCATGGCTTAATAATTGTAAAACTTAGTGACAATGGGCCGGACACATTGCACAGAGAACGGATGGCCGATGGAGCCGAAAGATCCTCGAATGGCAGGCACGTACAGGTCGACAGCGTAACCTATGCTGTCACCTGTACGTCCCCAGGCGTCCCTGGCAGCCACCCCAGGATAAGTAAAAGCCTCTGCTTCTCACAATTCATTCTCTTCTCTGAGATCCTGCGGCTCCTCAATCCACAGAAGTAGAGAAGAGAACGCAGAAGTATAGATTCTTATATAACTACCGTCTATCCAGCTAATTGACATCCCAGCTCTTCCACTGGCGAAAGTTGAAATTCTCGAAAATATTAATATATCAATTAAAATAAATAAACTCTTCCGTCTTATACTACCTACCCTATTGGAGTGGTAATAATTATATATTTAATGTGACATGGTAAAACTGACCGCCTTTTAAATGTTTCAGGAAGACGAAGATATTTCGAATGATACTCAAGACAAAACAGTTCAGACGTGCAGGTGTCTGTGTAATGAGTACGCAGCCACCGGGCGCGGCCAGCGCGGATTTGACCCGAACCTCAAGTTGGGCGTGATGCTGGTCTATGATAGCTACAACCGGGCCATCCCCAGTAAGCTGCTGGTCTCCTCATTAAATCCAAGAGCGAAACTTTAATTAATCTATAAAAGAATGAGGAAGTTGTCCGCGAGGAAAATGATTTCAATGATTTATAAGCAGTGTTTTTTTTTTAAGTTTTTTTTTAAACATTTGGTTCATATAATCTCTTTCATTTAAATTTTTTTAAGAATTCAAATTGTTTTATGTTAATAAATGACTTTGACGATCAAATTTATTGTTTCAATTAAAGGTAATCCTTCAAGGCGTATGTAGTCTAAAATCATAGTGTGTGTGTAGTCACGGTATTTATTAATGACGCGAGTTTCAGTTTTTAACCGACTTCAAAAAGGAGGAGGTTCTCAACTCGATTGCTTTTTTTTATGTATGTACATCGATTACTCTGAGATTTATGATCCGATGTACGTGATTCTTTTTCAATTACAAAATTGGTTATTACACCGCAATGTTTCACGTCATATCGCGAGGCAACGCGTTAGACGTAGCTCGTTATTCACAAGTCTAGACTGCGAGCGTGTTATTGCTGGTTTAATTCCATTACGATCAATTACATGGTATTAATTAAATATTTTCAGTTTCTTTCAACATTTATGTAGTTGGACGTACAACTACATTTGTTTTATTGGAAACTAGTTCGTCTGATAGTCTACGTTGCTTGTGGATAATGGTGCTTTCTAAAAGTAAAAGAATTAAAAAAAAAACGGATTGGTATAAAAGAGCACTACTAGTGTGGTAACACTTTTTATGCTGGCAACATTATTTTTTTTTGTGCCTCACTACCGCCCAAGCAATTTGTAAGATTGCTTGTAATTTATCTTAATTTATTCTAATAAAATATATTTTGGGCAAATCTGTTTAGTTTTAATGTACCCCAAGAAAATCAGTCCAATAGTTTCAGAGTTTACCCATTCTAGACAAAGAAACGAATCAAACCAATTTATAATTTCTTTCTTACATTTCTTTCGTCTTTTTAATACATACATTCACGTACACTGTTTCAGTAATTTCACCGCACCTAATAATTGTTGGTCGTTATCGAAATATAAATCTGTAAGGTCGAAAGAAAGCAGGTCACCCTCGACTACGACTCTTGAAAACATTCAACTATTCAGTCGTAGTACAAACGTAAACTCCTCGTAGACTCATTCTTAAATAATAACGTGTAAGGTTATAGAAATCAAATGTAAAGTTAAGGAAATCAAATGTAAGGTTAAAGAAATTATTAGAAAACCTTACACAATATTTCCAATGAATTAATAAACGATTTATTGTTATAAAACTAATTTTAATTAATTTAAATATTTCTTTTTCCTGGAAGAATGTAACAAATGACCAAGCGGGTCACCTGATGTTAAATGACCGCTACCCATAGGCATCCGCAACACAAA
>DWTW01001739.1:0-12072 GCA_018246275.1 Papilio slateri
GTTTCGGAGCCTACCCGGAACATACGCACACACTTTCATTTTTATAGATATAGATAATGTTAATTTCAAAACTCAACACAATTCCGAGGCACTTTTATTTTTCCTAACTTAAATAAATAATCTGAAGCCATTTCGGGGTTTTTAAATGAAACAGCAAGAGGAAGTTCCTATACTTCCCGTACGGATATGAGAAAGTTAGACATGTCTGAACAACTGCGGGAGAAATATCTCGTGTTAGCATAGTTGTGCGTTATTAAATGTTTAGTCGTTACAAGACAAGTTTGTGCTTATAAGTGCAACTATGTTACTATAAACTTGCTCCGAGCTCTTCAATGTTTTCTATTTTAGAATTTCTAGCGCGGATTTTCTAGTTACGTCAAAAACATTATTGATCACGGAATATCTCTTAGAATAATATAAAGTATGTATCCTATTTAAAGCAACTATACGTATGTTCATTTAAGACAGATTTAGCTATTCTTTTTGGTAAATGGATTCATTCAGTGATATCACTTTTGCATACTGACGTATTAAATGGACGGAAACGAATATGATTTATGTTATAGTGAAGTGTAGTATGAAGTGCGAGCCGGTCGTTCGCTCGTGTCGACTGATAAAATTCTTTATGACCAATGTTATTTGTATTTCTCAAGTCGAAATCAATACGGACGGTATATAGGTGGATAATTTATTCAAATCATTTCAAGGCATCCTGCATTTTTTAAATAGGATTCCTTGCATAAAAAGATGTATTTTAATATTAACGCTTTGCTAAAAATAAATAAAATCTTTGAAGGCTATTCAAACTATTTAAAAAAAAGGAAAATTTCTATAGACTTTACAAGCTTTCTAGCGCCCAAACTAGACGAAACGAGAAACTTTGTATGTAGGGTGTTGAGGTCATCATATATTTGGCTGAAGAACTTGGGGTCCGTAAATAAATTGTACAAGGGAAATACAATTCATTTACGGACCACAGGGTTCATAAACATATAACCTTAGACAACATGACGGTAGAATTTGCGTTTACACATTTATATGCAAATTCTACGACCATACTAGTTTATAAAACTATTAAATTTTTCCGTTGCTTTTTCTTTAAGTCTTTTAAGCAGTTGCATACTTGACATGTTCACGTCTAGTGCGATTGCCGACCAAGACTTAGAAAGTTACACAAGAGTGGCATTTAGGAAAAGATTTTAATTATTGAAATTGTTTTGCAAAGATTCAAGATTTCAATAATACAAGCGTAAGTACTTTTATCTGTTAATTTATAAATCCAAAACAAATGTACGGTACAATTCTAAATTCGATCTACATTTATGATTTCAGAGTTCTACAACTAAGTAACTTCCCGTATCCGACATGAACTAAAACATCTAAGCTCGCAGAAACTAAGCAATGTCTAACTTCCTCCTTGGCATGCTGATATGGAACAGAAACTTCTCGTGTTGGTCATTCTGTTATAATGAGACAAATTCACGTGGAAATTTCAGACAAACCGCACGTCGAATCAATTTAACTACAAACCGTCGTCTTTGTGTGTGCTTATATCGGGTTAAATATTACGATCCCTAGTCTAATGGTTAGATTTTAAACTACAGTCCTATGTTCCATTCCTAAAGGAAACCAAAAATTTTAAATATCTGTTTTAGGGTGTTGTTGATTTCCTGTGCACAACAATAGGCTCAAATCCTTTTGGCCCATTGAAGTATCACTTCACAGCACACAGAGGTTCTGGAATGTAGACCATATAAAGGACAACGTCGCGAAGGCAGGCTTCCCACAAAATGGACTGCTGATCTCGTAAAGGTTGGCGAAGTCCACTACATGAGGGTGACAAGAAACCGATGTCTAGATTACACAAGGTTGGTAAAGAGCCAGTAATGATACCCATCTCCTTGTAATCTGTTTAAGTTAAATCAGATAGAATATTGTTAAATAAGATAACACATCTTTTTCAAGCAATGTGAACAAATATTTGACATGAAAACGTGACTTCATTTCAGTCTAAGATATAGCATGTAGTAATGAAGATACATAGTGAATGTGCTTACAGTTTTAAATAGTTAATTACCACAAAAAGTAACAGCACTTTTCATTCAACGTTACTGCAACGACTCCATTGTTCAAGTTTTGTTCAAGAGTGTACATCCATCAAACTGTTTAGGTTATATTATACTACCGACCCGCCCTGCCTTGCGTGCGTAGCAAAGCATATAACACAACATTTTATTTTCTGTCGTAATGTATCAGCTTATTATGTCTTCTTCGACGATCAGTCATATTTCAGGCAATTTCCCATAACGTAAATGAATTATCCTAAACTTTCCTTATGAATTACTCCGTCTATTGGCGAACTGTATGAATATTCGTTCGGTAGTTTTTGAGTTTGCCATTCATACAAACAGATAGAAGCGGCGAGGGGTCTTCGGGGTATTGGGTACTATTCAGTATTGAGAGCTTATTTCTATATTGGTTGGATATGTGTTTAAAAAATTTAAACAATTCCTTACTGTAAAAATTCCCAAAATTATAATAACAGATGTTAGAAATAATGTGTCGTGAAGTTTAACGACAAGTTTTCGCTTAACTGCAAAGCGAGCACTTAAAAGCAACTTCTGTAAAACACGATTCGGAAATTGTTATTGACGTAACTTAAGTTTATTGTTGCGACTTAACCTATTGTATTGTCTAGAAAATTAGTACATTATGAGGGAAACTGAAACAAAAAATGTTTTCTTGATTTTAGGTGACCTATCATGTCTAGGCATACATAGTTCTTAATTCCAGGATATAGCGTTATACTCATTTGAAACTTTACAGCTTAGATAAACTTAAAAAGTAAATGTAATTGTTATCACTGGCCACCGGGTGGACATCCGGTCTTTTTGTCCACTTATTGGATGCTGATGATCGATGATCTGGTCAAGGTTGCGGAGGTCCACTGCATAAGAGCAGCAGGGGACTGTGTCGGAGGCCTACGTTCAGCAGTGGACGACTTTTGGCTGTAAAGAGAGATAGAGAGAGCTTACTATTTGTCTTTTTTATTTATTATTATTGATCAAAACCTTTTTGTATATTAAAAAAAAACGAAAATGCTGGCATAGTTCTGCCAGGTTCTCCCAAGTCCCTCTTTGGAAAAAAGGCCGCCCTCTAACTCGTATACAAATGATAAACCAAAAGTTAACAATACTTTAAAAAATTCCAGAAGGGCACAATGAATATTATAAAAGAAGTATCTCAATTAAAATTAATAGCAAGTCATTGTTACATCTGGCGTGTGAATTGTGCTTTTCAATGAGCCAGATGCCTCTCACACTGTTAGAATTCTTCGCATAGTCTGAAATACTAACGAGCGGCTTTTGGTGACCTTTGCCAATAAATATCCCAGCTGGCCAGATAATGTGCGCGCCGAGCTCTATTAACACTGGTTCATATCAACAAATACTTTGTAATCTGTTAAAATTTAGTAAATTTTACAATTTCAACAAGCAATATTTATTTAATAATTATTAAATAAATCATTTTTGGGTACAACAAATGTTCACTAATTTTAATATTTTCGTGGTAGTGAGTGACCACCGCCTGCCATCAACAAAATGGACAAAAGACCCAAGAATAACCATAGCCGTTGCTCGTTTGCACCCTTCTCTTAAAACAAAAAAAGGACAACAATCATGGTTGCAAACTTTTTTATAGGAAAGAATGAGGAATGATAAGAAAAGTGAGTAAATAAAGGTATGGTGAGAGGACGCGAACTGCGGCACCACATTCATCAGGCGAAAGACAAAAGCATAGATTTATATACCTTCAGATACCGTGTCTTTGATTTAACCTTGTGACGCGTGAAACGTCTAACGGCGGGATTTTATGTAGTCAAGGTATGTAAGATCTTCGCACAGAAGTTTACGTCTATTTCACGGGCGTATGCTATCAGCTTCTCATTCAAACTGGCCCACTCGTTCAACAGCTGTCGCCGTACCGTTCATTTTCATACATAGTTGGGGTTGGTAATTTTCGCCTGTTTTTTTTTTACAATCTGACAGCTGATCTATAATCTGACTCCTCGTCGTCTTCGTTACCTAAGTTAACAGACGTCCACTACTGGACATAGGTCTCCCTCATGAATCGCCACAATGATCGGTGCCTTACCGTCCTCATAAAGTGGACCCCGCAGTTTTTGCAACATCGTTCATTTTCGGTCGGTCCATTTTTTGGGAACCTTACCCACCTTGCGTCGACCTGCACGGGGCTGGCTTTCGAGAACCTAATGGCTCCATCGATGTCCCTTCTGGGAGCAATATGTCCAGCACATTGTCACTTCAGCTTAGAAATTCTTCAGGCAATGTTGGTCAAGGTGACTGACATTGCCTGTCCTAAATATTGCCTGTCCATAAATTAGGCCAGGTTCTGGCCTATTTATATTTAATCTGATACTTGATATAGGTACATAGATTACAATACTGTTTGATAGATAGATAACGATGTATTAATTTTCATCGCCCGTGTCACACTCGTATGATACTAAAAATTCTTTAAAAACCCTAAATTTGTTAAAATTTCGCAAGTCTTAAAAATACTTAACCATATATTTAAATTTGTTTTTTCGATCTTGATTTTTGTTTCCCGAATACATAAATCAATCTTCCCGGGCATCAGCACAAGAGGGATAAAACGAAACCACTTAATGTTTCCGTATCAAAGACGGACTCGCGGCGCTGCGACATTGAAAGGGCGTATTTGAAAGATATTTTCACACACGCCACTCGGCATAATAATCTTTTTTTTTCAAGTACTTTGTTTCTGAAACTTTCTGAAATGATACAGGCCTCGGCTGTGGATTTAAGTGCTGGTTACAGCTGTTAAAAAGCCATCAGCCAGGAAAGGAGCGAAAAATGTCTTTTTATTGCAAATTGCCGCCCCGCCCGCTTATGAGTAATATGAAATATAATACTTGAATAATATTAATAAAAATAACAACTCTGATAGTGAGCCAGAGTGTTAGGTGGAGGGATAAGGGAGTTTCATGGTTCACAGTCCGGACACAACTTTCTTAATTGTAGTAAACGCTGACTGAAAACGATATTCGATTTTCGCCCAGTCAAGGTTACAAATTCCTTTGTGAGTATTCTGTCTATTCATTGAAAAATAGACATTTGTGATTTAGTTAGGAATCATATTCAGGTCATTACAAACAGATTGACAAAAATACAGACCTAAATGTAACGTACGATCGTTCTTTTCGTCACAGATAAAAAAGTAAAAAATGCTAAATGGAGCGCTTGTGAGAAAACTCCTTCCTCTTTTTACAATCGAGCGTAATGAGTGAATGAACTCTTTTGAAGCGTCCTCTCGCCGCTGTTTCCTAGAAGCAAACGAATGATTTATATTTCATTCAATCACTGCACGTTGCCGCCAGATGTGCTCACGAAATTTGGGAACGAATGCGTCATATCACTGCATTTATTTTGGGATGGTGATTTTATTTGCAGTTACGATAGTGGACTAAACGACTACGAACAAAACTGTAGACCTAGCAACAAATGCAATGCAAACTCAATGCAATTCAAATGAGAGAATTGGCAATATAAGGTATGACCTTTTACATATTAGTAACACCTGTACATTACCTAGCTAATGGTACCAGCCTGTGTTGTACCCTAATCAGATATTCCCTCTACAGAATTAGCCTTTGCTGAAGACAGGACTTCTGTACTAAGATACAATTTGTGTATTCCTAGATTTTTAGAAAAATATTCATGCGGCCAGAGCATAGACGGTAAGCTATTCTAATAGCCTTAATAATATATTTTAGATACAGATTTCTTTGTGATGTTTCCTGTACTATTTTAAGACTATACTAGTTTAATTCAAAAAGTTTTTTTTTCGAAGAGATTTATATTTCATTGTATTTCTAAAACCAATCATTTAATTCATCCAATATCCGCAGATATGAAGTCCTTAGCACGTTCAGTTTGATCTGTGAAAGTCAAACCCATTCCGTTGAGTGCCACTACGTAAAAATTCAATTACACGCAATGCCATCTTAAACTGAGATGTACAGGTATTTTGACGGCTATATTTTGCTAAATAATATATAATAATAAATAGATATAAGATATAAATATCGTTTGAGGTAAAAGACATAATGAAACCTCATTCTGATCTAATTCTGATTAGTGCGTATCAACGCAGACGATGAGACCCAATTAACTTGCATTTTAACTACTTATGATTGAAATGAAATTTGGCGATGTCATTACACTCTATACGAGATATATTTTTTTTTATTACTCATGTTTGGTGAATATAATTGACCAGGTATGAAAGCATCGTCCTTTTTCAAACGGAGACTGTAGGGCTGGTGACAGAATTATGTCTTATAAATCAGTATCGGAATGATGGCGTCCAGGTCGAATTCCCGACCATCAGTTCATAAGAACGATGGAAGATCGATCTCTCGTTGCTCTACTGAACTAGCGTGTAAATGAATATTGAACTTAGAGCATTAGTCGACATAAAAGGCATTTAAAACATTAATGACTCCCGTACTTTATTACGCCGCAAACAATTTTTACAACCTTCAATAATTTCCGGTCTGATTCCGCAACGCTCTCGTTTTAATTTACTTTTACTGTGCGCAATGAAATACACTAATTGTTTCTAACATTTAACGACGCCGCAATCAAACTACATCATCGTTTCGACTAGTTAAAGTTTACTGATGGAATTTCATTCAGGGAGTCCTGATGGCTTGTTACCATTTTCTTATCTCATCTTTATTGTCCTGTAGATTTTTTATTTAAAGACATTATATTTAATACAACAACATATTGGATATTTTATCAAGAAACTTGTAGTTTATAATCATAACTTGCTATGGACCGAACGTCGTTCTGCGTTGTCTTTTGTAAGATCGTGTTTATTCGGAATAGATATTTAGTATTCTGATAATGTCAGTACGGCGCCAACTAATAAAAAGTTGAAAAATCAAAAGGTTATCATCCGTGTTGTCAAGGAGGTCCAACGAAAGAAAATGCAAAAACTTAGCCCAAAAGATGGCGTTAAATTATTAAAATATTCTCTTTTTTATGAAAATTTGCGTTTTCGCGTTAAAAACATCAATATGGATAAACTTAAAAATAAAAACCGTTATCTAAATACAACATTTGATTCAAAGCGTTAGAGCCGTTTCGGAGATAGATCTTCATTTGATAGATTATGTTAATCATTCAGATATGTACGACTGCAATCAGCACTCCTGTCGGCTGTTACTGGCACATTTAATATTGCCACTAATTTGGTCGGTACGAGTATGCCATCGCTTGTGGCTCCTCAAATTTACAGTACCACGTGCTACTGTGTAACTTTGTACTTTTTACGATCTATATTGTTATTATTGAGCGCCAATAGCCTAAGTTAAGGTTGCGGAACGCGAAACATGCACAGCATGGTCGTGGGTTCGAATCCCGCCATTCGACTATTGTCGTGAAGTTTTTGAAACTTGTTTGGACATGGTTAAAAGAAATATTAGTAAATTATTTCGATAATCTACTTATATTTCATATATATGCCCGAAAAGGGTTGCCGTCAAACTATAGCCAAAAACTATTACAGTATGGACTACAGTCGTAATGTGCCGACCCCCCATAAAGTGGGGGGTCGGCACAGTACGACGAAAAAATGTTTTTATTTCCATATTTTACAAATAACACGTAGAATTCCATAACGGAATAAGATGCCAAATCATAACCAGCTCTCGTGTATCGGACCGAGTACGCTGCGAGTGGATTTATTCCCTGACGTTGTACAAGAAAGGTTCGTTAATGGAACTCTATTCTAGTCAAGTGCAACGAATTACACGGATAAGAGTGGCACAGGGCGGAGGCTGTGTATTGTATCGGAAAATAAACGCTTGTCGAGTTTTTAAATCCATTTTATTGTTGACAGGAGTTATTTAAGTTACACAGTGCGTTACATTAATTTATTACATTTGTTATTGTTAGATGTTCTACTAAGAAATCTGGAGACAAACTAATAAATAACAGATGATGCGAAACATGAATGTTGAAGCATGTCTTTGTAAACCTTGCTTTCTATTAAGGCTTACTCACTGTCTATTTGTACATCAATTAAGTCAGTAAATTCAGACAGCCAGTGACCATTCCATCCAGTTCATACCATGGAACATTTTTTTATCGATGCTTTAATTTCTCAATACCTTTATGGTTGACAAGTTGTTAGATGGCCCTGTCTTCAAAGTCTAACCAAATTCCGGCAAAGATTACCAATGTATATTTAAAATGATATTAATTAAATATTATAAGATTTACTATCAATATAACGATGGACTCATTCCTATTGTATAAGTGGTCCGAGCAAATAATTGTGTACTTGGTGGGATCTTGTAGCGAGTCATGGTGGAGGCCTACGTACGGCAGTGGACGTCTATGAGTTGAAAGGAACGAACGTCTGGCATCTTAATGTTCATTGACTCGTACCATCTTTATTATTAAAAAATGCAGCGTAAGCTACTTTAAATATTTATGACAGACTTCAAATCTTATAATCAAACTACACTTATATTAGTTTTAAGACTACAGCAACAAAAGTGCTGATTTAAATCGCTTTAATATTTTACTCTATATTTAAACAAGGGAATGTCATATCAAATACGAGTAAATACGCTTCGGCACGTTGCTAAAATAAGCCACATTTGAAGCGGCTGCTCAACTTAAGATTAGAAACTTAGCCTGGAGATGATGCTTGGAGGGATGCCAAAAATACCAGCAACAGTTATTTAAAACTCTGCTACGATGTAAAATTATCGAGGCGAAACATTGTATATCTTTTCAGGACAATAAATGTGTACTTTATGATATATGACTTAATAGACAAGCAATTAAGCTATAAAATCTTACATTTTGAAGTAAATGGGAATAGCAGAGATGATAGTTGTTATCCGTTTTGCTCCGTTCGCAAATGACGAACTAGACCCCATAGCCTCCTTAGAGGAAGTTCTGATTATATAATTTATTTGTATTTTAGTTAAGTATCTAGATTATAATTTATATCGTCTAGTTTTTTTTCACATTACAAAAAATCTTCTGATTCGGCGCCTGACTTCAAGCGGTGAAGCTTGGAAACTAGCACAGTGTGGCAAATTTTATTTTAAACAGGGTGAAATATTTTAACTGCACCTGAAGGAAGTACTTTAAATTCTGGAAATGTCTTATTTCACTCAAAGGAAACATCTCTTTATTTTAAAAAAGAAGCAATCAAATTTTTTTAAATAAGCTTACCAGACCTGAGAGTCGAATTGGCTAAAATCAGAAAAAATAACATCCTGTACTTTTGTGGCATCCATCAATAGTGTCAATCATAAGGATCAAATCTTTCTAATGAACAAGATAAAGTAAATGAAAGGAGAAGCCAGAAATAACATTTTGAAATAAATTTTAAGACGAGACAAAATTAGTGTGTTGCGTTTCTAGAATCATATATTTTTGTTGTTTTAAACATTAAACGGTTTTAATTGTTGCTCAGTATGTGATAATCATTTTTTTTTATATTTTAAACAACACCAATTCGAGGGAACTTATTTCCACTTTATTTGATCATAAATGTAGTATTGAAATCAATATTACGCGGTGCTGAAAGCAATTATTTCTGAAATACAGCGCTATTATGGTCATTTGAAACGGATTCGGGTCATCGATATATCCGTTTGGCTTACTCAATAAATAGTTATATGAAAGCGATGCATTAACTTTTAGTGATTTCTGTCGTATTTCCTGTTATTATGATAATGTAATTGAGATACAGTTAGGTTTTTTCATAGCCGTAAAAGATAATGTGCACTGACAATAGCTTTACAAGAGGGAAGATCCCTCTTGTCTTGGAACATCTTCTGGTTTTCCTGCGCATTTTCACTTGTTGGTCACGGGTACATATAATATCGTCTTCCCTCAATCAATATATCTTTACCCTAGCCCGTCCTTTAATCTGATACTCGCTTTGTTAATGTAACTATTCCTTAATATTAAACATTAAAAAATAATGTTACGTATGACTATTCTATGTTTTTCGTATAATACCTGCCCATTGAATTATATAAACGGATTATAGCTGCGGGCTTCAAATCTCACCCCTCGGTCGCTCTCGAAGTTTTAAAAGCGCACGACAAGAGACAGCTAGTTTGTAATGAACGTATTTCACGTACGTCATATTATACGTATGTTTGAAGATCAAAAGAGCAAATTTTAATGAAGCTCTGGGCACAATATCCTAATAAAGGCTTAATAGACTTGAATCCGTTTGCTCCCGCGGAGTTTTACTTTAATTAAACCCTCATTTAAGCCCTTTAAGCGCCCCCTCTGCACAATGGACTTTTTCATTCACATTTGTTTTTTAAGGACATTCTGACTTTTTTATTTAATTTAGGATGAAATGTTTATTGTGGGCTCTCTTTTCTTTTGAAAAAGCGGCTCCAAACACTAAGTACCCATTATTCTTAAACTAAATTTTAAAAAAAATTCTGTATTTAAAAAGTTCAGAACGAAATTACCTAAAATTCGAGGCTCAATGCTATTACTGGAACAGCAACTTGGGCCTGCTGTTGAACCCAGGAGTTATGTGTTGTTATTTGCTATTTTTAATATAATTATATTGGTCTAGAATCGAGTTACGAAATATAAATGTTTATGTCAATATTTCAAATAATAAACCCTTTCATTGTTACGGAGGGTTTTAACGAAAATCCTTTCAAATTAAGGATTGAAACAGCTGCGTTGACAGCTATGAGTTTTTGCTATGGATTCACGATAACCCTGCTGCTGTGTACGGCTCTATATAACATTTTGTGCATAAAAAATGATTTTATATACCCTGGGTGCCTTTGAATTACATTCCACTCCTTCGTTATGAACACAAAATGTCATCATTTTTGTCAACGTTTCATTAACAAGAATAATTTTTCTTGTTGCTTTTTCATGGTGCTGGGCCACAATCCCTCCTGAGGTTATGACGTAATGTGGTCTAATGTGTGGCTTTCGATCAGACACACAAGGTGAGTAGGTTAATGTTTATCTTTTTTGCTGTCATAATCGCACGGCAAAACTGTTGATGGCTCAATCTTCAATCCTTCAAAATAAGATCCAGTTTTTTTACATTTCATTTTCACCAACCTTACTTAGTATAATACTGATATTTTGAATTTGACAGAAACATTTAAAGGTTTAATATTATTGAAGTAAACATCATTTTGCAATATGAAAAAGAAATAAATATTTTCGAGTTGTTTATATGCAATAACATTCTGAAAGTAGAAAACGTTTTTCTCTTACGTGCTTCAGAACATGTTCCCATCACTTAGATATCTTGACATTTTTTGTTTGCTCGCTTGTGAAGCAGCGTGACAATATCACGCAAGAATTATATTCTAGCTTTAGTATTGTATTCAATATAGGTTTATGTAAAGATAATTCTCCTGATTTCAAAACTATTGCTTATAAAGGATGTTTTCCTATTTAGTGTCACAGAATAAGGTAAGAAACACTTCTGATAACAAAAATTGCAATTTCCTATAACCCTTTCTCCTTCTAGAATATAGGATAACTTTCTGAGAAGAGAAACGAAAGGCTTGTAAGACGTATCACATTATATTCTAATTTATTATATAAAGCTAGCAATTCTTGTTTATTTAGGCTATCTCGGAAACTGCGCTAACGACTTAAATCAATTTATGTAATTAATTACGGTTTTTTTTATTTTTTTATCTATACTACCGTCTAAACTACCTACTAAACTAATTCTTAGAGCGCCATCTCTTCGTTATTGCCGGCAATCTGTGATAAATTAATTGCAAAATGTTACTGGAGCATAAAATTTTGATGACATAACTCTAGATCTCATTATCCGAATTAAATATCTATTCCACTAAAACACGCTAGCTCTAATGTAACTAGATCAAACGCGTTCTTTAAATATAAAATCCTGTAGAATATCGTATCGTTAAGAATATAATGTTTTAATTGTCTAAGGGCTATTATGAGCTACAACACATTTGAT
>DWTW01001740.1:0-12070 GCA_018246275.1 Papilio slateri
GGATTGATTTATATTATATTTTATTTTATGTTTTGTGTTTATTATTAATATACGATTATTATAATAAATGCCCGCAATATCAAGCATGTGGTTGCTATCACTAGTGAGACTTGTTTGAAGTAATAATACGTCGCATAGTCATTTTCAGGTTTTAATTTTTTTAAACATAAACAGATATATAATTGTGGTAGGAATCATAAAAAGCTCAAACATCGTAGGTATATTGAGCACTCTGCGGATGTCCGATACAATAAGTGAAGTGCTCTATCCACAGGCTCCGATTCATCGCAGACAATATTTGCTTATCGTATGCGGTGAAATCATTCCTCTTATTCAACTCATCCAATGGAAAATACGATTTTATGATTCTAATTTTTTGTGCATTCAATATTGAATACGACTTTGTATATTAAGATTCAACATAACATCGGGGATGTCACAATTGGTAAACGTGGTCGCAATTATACATAAAGGATTCGTACAACTTTCGCACAAATGTGCCGTCTCGGCTGAAAAAGTGCCAAAACCTCTTGCTGTATTGTAGTACAAAGGACTGGTGTAAGACGGATGTTGAAAATAGGAAGAGAAATTTCATCGGTCCTAGGTACGTCCCATCTCCTTCTCATTATTTCTTCTCCTTTTCTGTATCTTCTGTCTTCCTCTTTCATATAACAGTGAACTTCGGTCCTAACGGCGCTGAAGGGACCAGTAAAATCCATTACTATAGCCGGAAGCCGTTATATCCATAGGTACACAGAAAGACAAAATTAAGAGATGTTTAAAATAAACTCTACCAAACTACCCACCATTTATAAGCGTGTTTCTAAACAACTGCTGATCATTTTTGTGTGAACAAAAGATAATACCATAATGATTGTGTAAATGAATAAACCATAATGATTGTGTAAATGAATAAACCATAATGATTGTGTAAATGAATCTTCTTCTGTTTGTTGACTGGGTCGTTATATCTGCATGGGATTTCTAGGAAGATACAAGTGTTCATTAAAAACCCAAACTCGTCGTTATAGTCAAATTACTTTCCTTTGAAAGGATCATTCCACTAGCCTAAATACTAGTCCTTTTTCCCTTCAATTATTTTCTAATAAGGAAAGGATGGGAAGGGGAAGAGGATTTGTCGGGGGAGGGGACTTTTTTTCTATTTATCCCTCTGTCCATTAAAGGTAGGCCACGCATTTGAAACTCATTACTTTGTTGCAGATGCACATGGGTAGCGGTCACTTAATATCGAGTGTACTGCTAGCTCGTTTGCCACCTATTTCTATATAAAAAAAAAGATTTAAAATATCGACTCCATGAAATCCACTGTATAAAAGATGATATGTATGGAGGAATGCATATGTTACGTCTTTGATTGTTGCTGAAAGCGATTTGTAATGGTGGGTATTTAAAATTTGTGAACTGCAAGCTCGTTTGCCCCCTTCTAACCAAAAAGTTCCTCTCATTCTCCTTTATACAAGCTTTCTACGTAACTGTAACTCCTCTAGTTGTTGCTATTATTATTCTTTCAAGCCTAAGTGTATCAATTAGTTGGAGAACTTCTCATACCACATAAAATGTACATACTCCTCGTAGTATTCTATTAACTTGCGGTTCTTCAGTACATTTATCGTCTAAAACTGGAATATGCCTTACAATATTCAAAACAGTTAAAGAGATGAATATTTTATTGCACATTGTGGTAAAATCGGTGATGATGCTTGCATAAGTTATTACGGAATACCTTACTTGAAGTGTGTGTAACTATTCATAATTGGCTATTAGTTAGCAAAGCGGCCAATTAATCATCCATTAGGCGCGAGTCCTCTTAATAGCAATTTACCAGCGAAAAAGGTTGTAGACGCTTAATTTAGCCGAAGACAAGCTTTTTAAGTAATTAGATCTTTGTGCTTATACTATCGAAAAAGTGAACTATATAGTCGACCAAAAGTTATCATATGCACTAAAGGGGGTTGCCATTTGGTTCATGATCAGATGCAAAGTAGTTGTTAATAACCTCTTTCCATCAGAATAGAATATAAAGATTAGTGACTAAAATAAATATTCCATATATTTATTTAGACAGTGACACACTTTAAGCAAAAACAAATGCTAACAATTTTTTTCATTTTACTTATTTTCAAATATTTCTTAATATATATATGTAATAATATTATACATTAAATATTTCATTCAAAATATAAGTTTAAAGAATCAAATTTAAATAATTGTAACAGTATTGGCGTTTGGTGAACAAGATTTGTTTGTTCCAACTTAAGAACGATTATTTAACATTTACCGTAACAATTTTCAAGAAAAGCTTTGCTATTTAACATCATTAACATAAAATTATCTTCACACCTTCAAGATGGATCATTTTCAAGCTATCAAATTTTCCGTGTCAATAGTACACTTCAGGTGTGAAAGGGTAAAAAGAAAACTAGGTATACGAGAAGTGAGCCTGACGGTAGGCTGGGGAGAATGTGCCCTATCATCATTGCAACGCGGCGGAGCCTCGAGTGGTGCTCACTGACTAGAGAGCGGAAAAGTGTTCAGCCATCAAATCGGAAATGTTTTATTGTGAGCTCTAATAGAGCCTTCTATCCGGTGTTCGTTTAAAAGATGAAAACGTTAGGCAATGTAAATTATAATTTGTCTAGAACAAAAAAACGTTTACCGGAGTCTGTCATTTGTTTCTCTTATTACATAGCTAGCGTTCCCTTTTCCTTCGCTTCTAAATATGCAAACTAACAATGATTTTGACATCTAAGAAAATTAATAACTTAATACAGGCGAACTTCGTAGTAAAGAAACTAGCATTCGGAATTATCTTGTCGCAATCAATTTGATATCTGAATTTCCAGGTATTTACGACAAAAGCTTTTAAGTCACGAGGCACAAAACAAAGGATGGGTGTTAGATGAATTTCCTTTGGGACAAAGCGCAGCCCGTAAGATTTGTTTTATATAAATGCTTTACTATAATGTACGACACACACAAATTTACGACACTATCTCAATTGATAAATCAATAGAAATTTTGTTATTTTTTTCTTAAATAACTATATACCGTATCTATGTGTGTTAGTGTCATTGAATCTTATGGATGTTATATTGAAATAACTGTTTCATGCAGCCAATCAAATATGTATATCAATAAAACACACTGATATAACTGAAGTACATCTTTTCATTAAAGTTTGTCACATTTAATTAATATATTTTATTTTTTTTATTTAGTTTTTGAAAGAGGCGACGAACAGGATGATGTATACAGCGAGGATGATGATCGAGATATGTTCGAGGAAGACTTGGATCTGTATGGCAATGTACTTAAGAAGTTGCTACCAGGTGAGAATGGTGGTATTCATATTATGTTTTTCTTAAAGTTACGGTGCGATAAAGCGTTCGCCTAATGGCATAAAAAGGGTTTGCTCGTCACCTAAAAACATAAAGTGGCACGTTTCCTGACATGGTATTACCTGATAATATCATTAGTGATAGCATATTTCAAGCAACATTGTCATTTGCTTGGTGACCGGAAAAGATGTAACAAATTTATTGTCTTTGTTTTAAGTTCCAAATTTATATATTTTGATACTTTTTGATAAAAACCTTAATATTATTTCTCAGAGAAAAATAAAAACTCTCAAATTTTAAACATAGTTGTTCAAACAGGATTTAACATTTATTTTGACTCGTCTACCAATAATTAATGACATTCAATAATTTGCAGATATAGTCGTATCTTTAGAAGCGACCGATGATTTCATCTGTGAGAAAGCAATGCGGCAACCCGAAGATGGGTCTCGTTTGGATGAAGAAACCGTGCTGAAGTTACTCAATGAGTTCAGGGTGGCAGACGCTCCTGATACATCTCCTCTCAACTTCTTCGACGAGCTGGACATACATCCTCTGGTAGTACCAGTGAACAACCACGACGACTATGCTATGGAGGGACCGTATGCTGAGGTGTCGCTGCGCTTGGGCCGTGCATGTCGCTATGCAAAATTAATCGGTATGTTAAATAGTGTATGCATAAATATATCAGAAGTGTAACGCCTTAAAATTTACATGTTTAATTTTATAGTGAACTATCTAACTATCTACTAATATATAACTATCTTTATATATTCTACATATAATATGTCACTAGCGGACCCAGCATATATTGTCTTGTATGAACGTTGGCGCCTGCTATGGGTTCAGCTAGTGTTTTTTCGCTATTCAACAAAAAAAATAAGAAAAACCCCTAGAATTCAGAACCCCTTTAAGCATCGGTGAATTTTTCTAAAAAAAAAGAGAAAAAATACATCACATTATGGTAGTAATTTTTTTATAATACAATATACCAACTTAATTACAGTGTGTTTTTTAATTTAATATATAAGTAAATATAATTATAAATCTTTCATTACTTAAAGAGGTTATCGAGAAAGCTGAAAAGAAAGAAAAGGCAGCAAAAGAATTGATGGAAGCCAAACAACGTAAAGCATTGCAAGAATTGGAAAGAAAAATTAAAGAAGAAAACGAAGAGAAAATGGAATATTGGGTATTGATAAGTTTTTATTATTAATAACCTGAGATATGTAAAAAAATAAAGTAGTCAAAACATTTGCTTTAAACGTCCAGTCCGAGTTGTACGGCTTGATGCGCGAGGAGGAGGAGATGGCGCTGGCGGCGGCGGGCGAGCCGATGCGGAATTATCTCGTGCAGTACATATTCCCCACACTAACTGTTGGCCTTCTGGAAGTCGCAAAGCTACGCCCCAAAGATCCTATTGACTTTCTTGTAAGTTTGCGTAAAATGTTTTATTCTAATCTTCTAAATTCTTTAAATTCTACTTTGTCTACCCTAATGTTTTAAGGTACAAGTTGAAGATCTTTTACGAGAACTTCACTCGTGCTAAATATTGATATTAATAATTTCTCTTGGCTTGAGCACTGTCAAGTGTTCGGCGATTCTCCACGAGTTCAGAGAGCTTAATTAATACTTTTCTTCTGTACAATTACAGTTGATACCTATAGTTAATATCAATTCATGAGAAAAAAATATTAGATTGCTTCAATTTAACCACAAATATAGACATACCGTTCATTTGTTATTAAATCGCCATGCCGTCTAATAACCGGAATAAATAAATGATATACATTATCTCACATTTAATTATAAATATAAAGAAGAAAATTCTCACGAACAACCAAAAGAAGCAGCTAAAATAATTGAACTGCATGTTGAATTATAATACGTTATTATTTGTTCATAGGCTGAATATTTGTTTAAACTCAACCCGACCGGTAAAATGTTAGAGCCGGGATACAATCTACAGGCTGAGAAAATATTAGGCAAAGTCAAAATGCTAGACGAGGCTCTCAAAGACCTGGATATCAATATAGAGTCACTATTACCACCTGATGCGGACGTCGAAGACGGCGAAGCGTCTTCATCGAAAAAGAAAATAGACGAAATGAACGCATTGTAGAATGTAAACGAAGTTGTGAACATAATTTTTTTTCTTGATTAATATTAGTTTTACTGTTTTACTTTATCTGTGTAACCACGACATATTGTTACAAGAAGGAAATAAATAAACTAAAATATAACCGTTTATTTATTGACTGAACTTTGTTTACAACGGAATTGAAACTAATAACGGTCGCACAATTCGACCGCTAGAGCGTATTTTGTGTATTCTGTTTACAGTATTGGTAGACGAAATTTAAGCCTTCGATCGTAGAATGATTGCCTGACCTATTAACGCGCTGCCAAAACGACTGGACCTAGGAACGGGCAATTTTTCACAATGTTTCCTATCATGATGTTGGCGAGCACTAACAAAAGATTTTGGGATATTCGAAAAATAGAAGTGAAAAATGGTAAAATACCCTTGGAGAAATACACTGCCACATTTTGATCATCATAGGATTTTCACCTTAAAAATTTTCACGCCCGATTGACACGCCTGATATAAATTGTCGCACTACACATACATTATTACTCATACCTGGGAAACATTGGTGTGACAATGTACATGTATTATATAAAGCTGTAGATATGTCACCGTCAGATTGTGAACAGCGCTAGCTTATAATCTCAATAATAGGGCATTATAAACTGACGAAAAATTGTGAATTTAAGGAATCATTGACATTTTGACGCGTCATTTCTCGACAGTTTATAAACTGTTGAAGGCAAATCGTCTACTTGTGATGACTCAAACTTAAGATATAAATATTATTCCAAAATGGAATAATTTTTATATCTTAAAAAGATTTTTATCAAATAAAAAATAGGTTTTGTGCATTTTAAATGATACGTCAAATTATCAATAATACGTTTAGTTCACAGTTTGCCCTCAATTTATAATTTGGCTAGTGAGATTATAAACTGACCATGTTTACAGTCTGTTGGTGACAGATATAACCTGAAATAAGGGGTGGTCGGTTATTAAACATTTATATTTGGTTTCTATGGTTGTCATAATATAATTAGAGCGCAACACGCAATAGCCGGTCGATAAATCTGATTGTATCTTACCTCGCGTGGCTTGGTACACAATAGTTCGTGTTAGTATATCCGACCGTTTTGTATTAGTCGAACATGAAGAAGGATGACGAAGGTTTATCCTCAAAACGTGCTGCCACATAGCTATCAGAAGGGGAGGAAGAGGACGAAGCGTCAGAAAAGACAAAAAGATGACATTGGAATACTATCGTTGCTCGCGGCAAGCTTACGCCACCAGACCACTGAGTTTTTCAACAATTCCACATTGCATGGCGTTCGATATATCGCGGAGAAAGAACGACCCTTTTGTGAAAAGTTAGTGATTTAAAAGTCTTAGATTAGTTAACTATAATAATTTTAAAATCATTCGCCTTAAAAAGTAGGTAAGACATTTAGGAGAGCTCCTCCTTTCGTGGCGTTTAAACCTTTGTTACCGGCGCCTAGACTGACCGCACCACTTGCTCTATAAGGGTCGCCGCTAGATTCGGACTGCAAATGAGAATGATTACATAATAGCCAAGCACGGCGACAATTGGAAGCTCTATTTAGCAATAGCTAACGACCGTGTCATACGTTACTCATCTTATTCTGTTTGCGTTATATAATTGCACAGTTCACTGGTTTCTTTTAGGTTCATGTGGTTCAGTTTCACAGCTATCGGCGCTGTGGCTACTTGCATCATAATTGTAAGTCTGTGGGAAAAGTTTCAAACAAACCCAACAATAACAGGCGAGTTAGAACAATTGTTAATGTTTTACATCTAATTCAATTTTAAAAATATTAAGTTGAAACAATTCAATGTTTTGTGTTTTGACTTATAATCTCGTTCGATTTTAAAAACAAATATATTTTTCGTTTTTTTAATTATGCAGGATTGGACACTGACTTTCACAATTGGGACGTACCATTTCCCGCAGTCACGATATGCGACATGAATCCTATCGACGAGGATTTATTACGGGAATACATTGATAAGTATGTAATATCATATAGTAATGTTTTAGCGTAGCTTTTATATTTCCGAAAAGTAAAGAACAGGTTAAACTACAATACAGGACTAAAATTTAAAATACCATTTATAATCATAATTTTATTATACAGAGTGTGGCCATCGGGTGCGCCCGCCAACGCGACCGAAATGCTGCAGTGGCTTGCGACGCTGAGCTTCCGCTCCATAGCGGAGAGTGCGTCGCTGTTCGTCACGCAGCCTGATCTAGTCCTACATACAGCGGGTGACGCGCCGGTCCCCGCATTGGATCCCAAGGAGGCTGTGTTTAGTGTTAGTTTAAATTATAAAGCTGCAGAGACGCAAGATTTTTGACTATCCTTGGATTTTTGTAGGATGAACTTTGATAGTTAAGAAAAAAATCATTATACAACACATAATAATCAATTAAATTGATTTCAATTAATATTTTTTAAAATTTCAATAGCCTAATGGTTAAGAAAGAGTACGGACTGGGAAACATGCACAACATGGTCGAGGGTTCGACTCCGCCATTTAACTATTGTCGTGAACCAAATCCCACTACAAGTTTAAGCTTAGTTTGAATGGTTAAAAGAAATATTAGTAATTTATTTCTATACACTCTATATGTACTATTATTTCATATTCACGAAGAGGGTTGGCATCAGGCAGGCGGCCGACCTTAAAATGCTGTAGCCAAAACCTTATACAGTATGGACTATGGTCGTACTGTGACGATCCCACATAAAGTGGAAAAAGGCTAGGGTGAAAAAAAAGAATAATTTCGTTTTCCTTTGTTAAAAAAAACAATTATTTTTTAAAATTTTGCATTACGATTACTTATAGGCTTGGCTTTTATTTTTTATGTCTAATGTTAAATTTATGAAATACATTATACATACATTTATAAGATAATCAAATCATTGCACACACTTAAGACTAAGAAATTATTACTTAAATATAAGAAAATTACATAGGTAAGGGATTATTTTTTTAATCTTAATGTAGTAATATATTCGGGTAATCATGGGCCTTTACCTAGCTTATCTATGGCTAACTGTCAAAACGCCTCCTATTTTTGAGCATTTGAATTCGTTGGCAAACCTAGATATTAATGTCAAAACAACCAAAGCTTTACATTTTACGATTCCCCATTGGATAATAATTTCAAGCTCTATAACGGAATACGGAAGGTAATTTCGGTTCGCATTGTTATTAATTTAATTTATTCGCAATGATAAAAGCGGAATTACCATTTGTAGTTGGCTAGTTTATTGCTATACTGCCGCCGCTCTAAATGTATATTCTGATTTAAAAAATTATCATATATATGTTTGCTCATAAGACAGACATTGAGAGGAAGATAGATGACATCAGCTTGTTGTATATAAAATAATTATGCTGCATTCTAATTATTTTCAAAATTATAACTGAAATACATAAATATTAGTATGTATTGTCATACACACAGTCAATTTTCAGATTGAAAGTGTATCAGCCAGAACTTGTGCGGCCTATATTTAAAACCCTTTGTTTTAAGTGTATAAAATATCTAGTATCACACTTACATCAATGAGGTGTGTGCCGACCTCCTCCGGTGTGAACTCTATACGGTAGACACCAGGCCTCTCGGCGACGTCCAGCACGCGCGCCGCCACCGGCCTCCGCGACGGCGCGGTCACCGTCACTCCAACCTGCAAAAGGAAAAAATATTCGAGGTTTGATCACTTATACAGCGCATGCTTTAGTGTTAGTGCAAGTATAATAAAATTAAAAAAAAAACTCCACACAGAAGCCAATAAACTGTGAAGAATAAAATGGACTGCAGATTTACTGAACTGATCTGGCTGAACAAATCTATATAAATTACGACTACCTGGATCACTTCAGCTATTTCACAGAAAAAAAACGCATTAAAATCGGTCCATTCGTTTGGTAGCTACGATGCCATGAACAGGCCCCCAGATACACATGTTAAACTTATCAAAACCCTTTTTTGTGTCGGGGGTAAAAATATAGTTAGTTTGATCTCAAATTTAGGTAACAAGGACCTCATAAGCTGTTTCGTCGTTACTAAAAAGCTCGGTTATAAACCAATTTTAGTCATATTTAAAAAAAAAATCTCTACCAACGATAAACCACACAATTATACGGTCTTGAGATCTTATTTTTATAATACGTAACAATAATCGGGTCGGGGTCGTACGAAATATGCAAATATCAATTTATTACACGAACTGAAAGGGAGCGGGTGAATGGCAACATTCTGTTGCGATAGATATTGGACAGGCACATCCATATTTTCCTCACTCCAGTTGTCATCATCTATCATTCGAATATTTACAGTGCTAGCGGTAATGGATGACTGACGTTTTAGAAGCTTAATATTAAGAATGTTTACTTCTAAGATATACAAGAATAAATATTTTAACATATGCAATAAATGTAATGTTAATTTGAAAGAAGGAATTACGATATTACGCAATACATATGTTGTTAAAATAATTAATAAAGTGACGTCATTTATTGCTGTCACTGTTTTGCAGAAAATAATTGAGAAATTAAAAAACACAGGCGCAAGCAGATTATTCCACTCCTTCGATGCACTTCTTACTTTAAACATATTATATCACATATATACATTGTCAAATATAAGAATTACGTGGTAGAAACCTGTCAATCGCTTTAGTATGCAATGAGATAATTATCAAGCTATTATTCTTGCCCACACTACTCAAAAGACTTATGGGAAATATTTCTCATAGTCTACGTAATATTACGTAGTAGGTATTTAAGATTTTCAAATACGATAATTACTGGCGTCTTAGTTAGTCACTGTGCTAAGCACGGTGTTTAAAGATTTACGATATTTTACCACATTAGGGCCTATGTGCTAGCTCATCTCATCTCATCGGGACATCTTATCGAATCCTGGGGTTTCGAGAAGGTACGAGCATCGAGGTTGCTACCTTACTCGGGCAGTGCTAGCAATGGTCGTTGAACGCTGTGTAGGTGCATGAGATTTATTATTGAAACCCCACACATTTAGAATAAATGTCGTTACGAAATATTGAAAAATGTAAAACTATCAGTTCACCTGTCACATTACTTTTGTAAATTGTACAGATGAATGTGTGTAACTCAGAGGAAAGGGAAGCCGACAGGCAATAAATCGTAGATTGGCTGTGGCGATCGAAAAGGCAAAAATGTCAGCACTTTTAGAGATCATGCGAGAATAAATCATTCCAATAATGTATCTATCACTTTAACTTTGTAGGCAGGGAGGGATATTGCGACCGCAGCGCAACGGTATGCATAGGTCGCATTACAATGTTTACATTTGAGTTTGTTGCCGTCGAATATTAAGTTGCTCCATACAATGATTTGAGAACTGAACTGTGCAACTACACACAGGCTAGCTAAAGTTATAGATGTATAATAAGTATAAGTGCTTTGGGAGCAATTAATTACATTTTTTCCAGAAATATTACTCACGTTAACAATTTTCTGAAAAAAGGTCAGTAATTTATACAATGAAGGTAGAACTAACTGAAAGACGAACATCTGCTATATGAGGGGATATATTTAAAAAAGACAATATTGGGAGTTTTCTTAATTCAGAGCGCAAATGAGTAGAATAGATCTGAGAGAAATCAAAGAGGTGTATTGGGTCCATGGTAAACGAAAATCCATTATCTATCTATTTGGATATCGGGAATGAGTGTTTTGAAACATTGTTAACAATTAAAAGATGGTGGTTATACATAATATTACAGAATACTTAAACAATACGTTATCTACTTTCCGTGACAAAGTTTATTAATCTATTTTTGAAGTTGCTTAAAAAAAAAAAAGAAATCGTGACTGTTTTGAGGTCGTTAAAGTGTAGGTTATGTTTAAGTTATGGTTTACGCAATTATATTAGACGTGACAATTGGAACTTTAGTGACAATAAGACCTTTAAAAGCAATTTGAGTTATGATAATAAAAAAAAACTTTGAATGATGATTTTGCCATACATCGTTCCAGGTGATCATTGCTCTTTTTTATATAGCAGCCAACGTGTATTTTTAAATTAATAATAAAAATCTGGGTTTTGAAATTTGTATTTCTCCAAAGATTTTTTTTTATTATTATTAATATATTAATTTACCTGAAAGTTTTATGTTTTAGCCTTAGTTATTTAAGCCAAGGACATAGTTACGACAAGTAATAGTTAACTTACAAAACCGAAAACCCGTCTATATGTATGATTGACATCGTCATATGACTACGTACGTACATAGCTATGACACTCCTGGGAAGAATACGAATCCAATGATACCTCATTCTTCAAAATCGGTCCATCCGTTTACAGAAGGTCAGAGTGGAATATAAGCATACAAGCGCGCGAAAAAAAATTTCTTCCTACTGGGTCAGTCGGATAAAAATGTACGTAATACAGTGCAACGTCCTTCATTCTCACCTCATTCTTGCTGAAGGTGGGCGCCCCCGGCGACGTTGATATCTCGAAGACGGCAGGCACTCGCGCGGGTATGAGTCTCGTGGGCTCGCCCCCCCCACCCCCCCCCCCCCGGCCCCCCACAACCCAAACCAGTCC